>PITB01019018.1:0-33776 GCA_004024585.1 Paradoxurus hermaphroditus | reverse complement strand
AAATAAGTCAGGCAGAGAAAGACAGATGCCATATATTCCCACGCATAGGTAGGCTTTGGAAGACCTAGCAGAGAACCAGGGGGGAGGGGAAGAGGGGAAGGGGGAAAAAAAAAACAAAACAAAAAGCCACAGAGAGGAAGGAAGACATGACATGAGAGACTCTCAAAGAATAAGAAAGAACTGAGGGGAGAGATGGGTGTGGGAGGGGAGAGGGTGGGTGGTGGGCACAGAGGAGGGCGCTCGTTGGATTGAGCCCTGGGTGTTGTATAGAAACCAATTTGACAATAAACTATTAAAAAAATAAATAAATAAATCTAAATATTCAAGCATTGCTGTAGTCATTACCATTCACACAGCAAACGTATTATACACATTTATGGAAATAGAAATTCCTGTCTCTAATTCAAAAGTGTCCACTCAACATTTGTTCTTTCATTCTATAATTTACCCATAATTTTATTTCTTTTCAATTTAATTATTTTTGAGAGAGAGAGAGACAGAGTAGGAGCAGGGAAAGGCAGAAAGAGAGAGAGAGGGAGACACAGAATCCGAAGCAGACTCCAGGCTCTGAGCAGCCAGCACAGAGGCCAACGGGGGGCTCGAACCCACAAACAGTGAGATCATGAACCTAGCCGACGTTGGACGTTTAACTGACTGAACCACCTAGGCGCCCCTCCCCATAATTTTCTTTAAAGAGCCTGCTGAAAACCTTAATCTTGTTTATGAACCTTTGAGCATGAACAATATCCATAGCTGAATAATCAAGAACTATTTTTAGCTATTACTCCATGGTCAAATATATCCTAGATTTTGTTGCAGAAGAGCTTAATTCAGTTTTTGTTTAGCTTTTAGTAATTGAGCATAAGCTATTGTTATTTTATGTGTTGTTTTCTTAAACAGTGGAGAAATTGGCAATTTCCTCCAGGTGGTACCTTTAATTTAGAGGTATTTATGCCTTCAATGAAAATGGAACAGATAGACTATTTTTTTAGTAGTTTTAATTGAAAAAATCTTGTATCAGAAAATTTAACCTTGAATCCATCTAGCACTTAGCAGTCTTGCACTTGCAGTGCTTAGCAGTAGTACAGCTGTTATTACTACTACTCTTACTACTTACTACTATAATATATGTTATTATTAATGTATTTTATGATTGATATTATAATTAACATATTATATATTAATACAACTTGAAAATAGCAAACAAAATTATCAAAATTATTTGAAATGTATGAAAAAGAACATCTCTCAAATTCTACACAGTTAGAATCTGTAGTAAAACATTCTAATTATGGTGTTCATCATAAAACACAATAGTAAAGCATTTAATACTCAATTATTTAAATGAATCCCTCCTTGCTTCTGCCTTTGATGTTGTATCTCCTTAATTTCATTGCATTTTAAAGAGTAATTAATATAGTAGACATAAAACTTTCAAATAACTGATGTATTTATTACCGAAAACTTCATTTGTGTTTTCACAGAGGTAAAATCTAACTCAATGTACACGTTCATTTCTCCTTCTCGAAGGTATTATTTTTAATTGAGTCTTGCAAATTGATTTAATTAGCCTAGTTTTTCTTTATTCTCAGACTGTTATATTTCAATCATTATAGGATGAAAGCTTTGTTACACATTTAAAATTCATTTTACTCTGAAGTGAGATCTTGCATACAAAATATGACATCTGCAGCAGAAATCCAGCCCACCACCATAACAGCAGGAGCAAGGGAAGGATAAGATGCTTGGAAAATGCACTGCCTCAGATGGAGAACTAAATCTAAAAATAAAAAAAAAAATTAAAATTCACACTATGTGTCTTTCTTTTCATAACGTGATATAAACACACTCACGCATATTTACACAATTTTAAAACACACTGCTTAATTTTTAGAATCAAATGTCACAATAATTTGGCACAATCTAAAAATAATAAAATGTTTAGGAATCATCAGCATGTAGTGTTTGAAACTCATTACATTGTGCACAAGACCTGGGGAAAATTTCTGAGGTTTTAAAATAAAGTTTGCTTACTCAACTGAATTTTCTTTCACCCTTGAATCAAAAAACTCAATCCTAATTGTCATCTTCCTGTCAATTTGCAAAGCTTATTTTCAAAATGTGATTATTTAAATTACATAAAATGGTAAGTGCAGTTTTTTTTCATTTTGACATTAATATCTCTTAGTAAACAGCAGGTTTTATAGAATATTTTTTTTTAGTTTATTTATTTTGAGAGACCGAGCACAAGTAGGGGATGGGTAGAGTTTGGAGAGAGAGGACCCCAAGCAGGCTCCTCAGTGCCAGCACAGGGCCTGATGCAAGGCACAAACTCACAAACTGTAAGATAATGACCTGAGCCAAAACCAAGAGTCAGACCTTGATTGACTGAGCCACCCATGCGCCCCCTAGAATACAATTTTAAACATTCTTTTTTTTTTTTTTTTAACGTTTATTTATTTATCAGAGCATGAGGAGGGGAAGGGCAGGGAGAGAGGGAGATACAGAATTCGAAGTAGGTCCAGGCTCTGAACCATCAGCACAGAGCCCCACACGGGGCTCGAACTCACAGACGGTGAGATCATGACCTGAGCTGAAGTCGGCCACTTAACCGACTGAGTCACTCAGGCGCCCCATAGAATACAATTTTAAAAGTTGCCCGCAATCAGCAAAACTAAATACTATTATCAGTTTCCGTGTACCATTTTTATATTTCCTTTTGAAAATTCTATAGCTGATCCTGCCTACATTAGTATTATACAATAGATATATGGTGCATACCACTTAGGTAATCTTTAATTTTCTGATACATTAAATGATATAAAAGGAGATGGGAGAAATAAATTTTAATAACATTTTATTGTACCTGATATGTACAAAATATATAACATATGGATGGTTAGTTTCATGTGAACCTGGTGCTACAGTGCCCAAATTTTTTAAATTACATTTATTTGTTTATTTATTTAGTTAGTTATTTTGAGGTGGGCTTGGGTGCTAAGGCAGAGAAAGAATCCTAAGCAGGCTATCAGCAAGGAGCCTGATGTTGGGCTCGATCCCATGAACTGAGAGATCATGACCTGAGCCAAAATCGAGAGCCAGAAGCTTAACCAACTGAGCCACCCAGGTGTCCCCGCAGTGCCCAGAATTTTGCCCAAACATTATTCTAGATGTTTCTGTGAAGGTGTTTTTAAATGAGAATATCATTTAAAATAGTAGACTTTCTATTAGGATATAGAAAATAATTAATGAAAATCTATACAAGGTGAGTAATTATTCTAATTAATTCTCTTCCATTCTTATAACTTTAAAATACTTGAAATTGTTGATATTAAAAACAAAACTGAAGGTATCTTGTTCAGAGTACATGTAACCTTTTTTTTTTTTCTTTTAATCACAGGAAGACAGTTTTCTTGTGTTTTACATGACAGGGAAACTTCTTAAATCGTCAAGAGCACATACTTAATTAGTAAAATGTCTGAGGAACTAAGCACATATTTTGTTTGTTTTCTTTTCCCTATTGTCCAATTTCAAAGTTGTTTGTTTATATTTGCTATTTCCAAATACTAGCCTAAATGGAAAAAAATGAAATACATTTCTTAAAAGTCATATATATTTTATGATATCTTCCATAAAGGCCAAAGTTGACACAAAACTCCTTTCTCATAAGTAGTAACTCTCATGATTCCTTTTACAGGTCTTTGCCTGGCTTTTCAAGTACCTTTGAGCTGAATAAAGGATGTAGCTATTAAATATATTCTATTTCTTCTCAATATTTCCCTAAACAGATGAATTTTAGGGCGTGGCTGAAATGATACAGAAGTCCCTCCAACATGATTCTTGGTTGATCTTTTACCTGAAATGCTTTATATAAAGTAGCCCCATCTCTATACCCTCATTCATGCATCATTCTTCTGCTTTTATGATCTGTTCATTCAGTTTTTTCTATACCAGTGAGTCATCTGGGTGTTCGGTTGAAAGACTTCTTTCTAAAAACTGTCTTACCCAGGGTAATTGTCTCTAACGAGAAGTGGGAAAGTACCCATATGTAAAAGCATTATAGCAGTTCCGACTAAATAAAAGGGTAATTCAGTTATTCTTTGCTAAAATTATTTCAAACTGTATGGCTTAAGAATAGTTTTTGATTCAGAAAAGTTAAGGGAATCTGGACTCAGTTGATAACATTACATGGCATAACCTCTCAGACACAGAATGGTTTCTCAAGCTCCTAATGCATAAAAATATATAAATACATGTCAACAAAGACCTTCCAGTTTCAAAATAACCACTTTCATAATAGCTTGTTTCTAAAACATCCCAGTATTTTTTTATGTATCTTTGCCTAGCAAGATGTGGAAGTATTTAAGCAAAATATTTTTAATCAGAAAAAGGAGAGTACAAAGACATATAATTTTTACAATTATAGGACAGATGCATTTATTTATATTTTAATATGTAGAGGGAACAGTAGCAGAAGGTGAATGAGAAAATATAAGTTATCATGCATATAATTAAATGACAAGTAGAAAGTTAGGGCACAATTTAGCAGTCAGGGGGGAATATTTACAAGTCGCAAGTTAGAAACGTTACATGAGGGGTCTCTGGGTGGCTCAGTTAGTTAAGCTGTTGGATTCCTAATTTTGGCACAGGTCATGATATCACGATGGTAAGGTGGAGCTCCATGCTGGGTAAGGCTCCACCGTAGGTGTGGAGCCTGCTTGGGATTCTCTGTTTCCCCCTCTGTCTGCCCATCCCCCTCTCTTTCCCTCTGTCAACAACAACAAAAAAAAGAAAAAAAAATTTATATGATTAGAATTGAGTTTTAAAAATATAACTCAAGGCAGAGAATTCATAAGGAGTAGATTCTAAAAAGTAAAGGTAGGTTAAAAGACGATTTTGTTAGTATAAGAAAGCATAAATGGAGGGCTGATTAGAGATTGCAGTCTACAGGGTGGAAAGGAAAAGAACAATATGGAATGTATTTCATATGTAGAATCAATAGGACATGGTTTCCAAATTGTGATGAAGGAATGGAAATAAAAAACAATAACAACAAAAAAAAATCACCAAATTCCACTGCTTTGGAAAAATATATGCAATAACTTGTAGGAGGCCTTTAGATCCGGAAATCGAAAGATGACTGCATAGGTCTGGATTTTTCAGAGAATTTTGAAAACCATCTTATTTCCTGCCTAAATAAAGCATAAAAGTCTAGCATAAAACTTAATGCCTTCTGGAAATAGATCTAACCCAGCACTCCACACCGTCCCCTACCACATAAGAACTCACGTATGTTGCCACAGTATTTTATTTTTAACGATTGAAACAAAGGTGTGTGGTGTTAACCTGATGTTTTCTTCCATGTGGAGAGATAGTGAATAATTTATATCTCCTGATTGTTCTCTCCACTCCTCAACACACTTCCCAGGGTTAAGTAATGAATTATCTTGATACGTTTGGTAGGAAAAAGTCATTGTATATAGACCAACAGCTTCTTTCTTCTTTGAGGTTACGTGAAATTGTGTTTTCTCCTTTTCTCCTATACATCATAAAATTTAACTTCAGTTCATTGCGGCCTCTCTTTTGATAGGTAAGCCTATGTGAACATGGGTTTTAGTATTATAAATCTTAGAGACTGTAGCTTCAAATCCAGCTGTTTTTCATTCTTCGATTCATTAATATTGTCATTTTTCACACATTAAATATTCATCAAACATCTACTATGTGCAGCAATGTTCTAGAGATGAAAGATACAGAAGCGAACTTCAAAAAAAGCTGTATGGATCTCACTTGATATGTGTTAAAAGGGATATGTTGGCTATGGACATCATCCTTGTCTTATTTCTCAATTGTTTTAGAATTTGACTGAGAAAAAAGTGTTATTTATTGAATCTTATCCCCACCGTTGCTTGCTCTAAATCATCTTGCATTTAACCACTTCCCTAAATTCTATTTCTATTGTCATGTCTTGGGTGTGTTTTTCTCTACACTTTCTTTCTTTCCTTTTAATGTTTATTACCTTATTGAGAGAGAGAAAGAGAAAGAGAGAGAGAGAGAGTGAGAGAGAGAGAATTAGTGGGGGAGGAGCAGAGAGAGAGAGAGAGAGAGAAAATCCCAAGCAGGCTCCATACTGTCAGTGCAGAGCCCAAGATGGGCTCTGTCTCACAAACTGTGAGATCATGACCTTAGCCAAAATCTAGAGTCAGCCACTTAACCAACTGAGCCACCCCAGGGCCCCTCTGCACTTTCAATTTAACCTTCAAACCTAACTTGCCACTATCTCAAACTTTGTCATTGTCAAAGAAATTATATTTTCTTCTTTATGCTCCTCTAAAAGTTTCTATTTTAACTATTTTTATTATGTCTTTTATGTTACACACAAGTAAAATAGAGAGATGAATAGATTAGATAGGAAGAAAGAGAAAAGAAAGAAACAAAGAAACAAAGATAATTTTTATTTTGGAAAATTAGAATATATACAGTATTGGGTATATGTATATCCTTGGTATATTGACTGGTATCTTGAATATACTGGTGTGTTGAAATTCCATGTAATCAACACTCAGCTTCAGTTATTAGTAGTGTATGGTCAATCTACATCATCTAAACTCTCAATAACTTTTACAAAACACATTTTGAAATGAATATAAACATCTTAATATTTAATTAGTAAATGTTTTGGCACTAAAAATATTTTGGAATTTTTCTCTAAAGGATGAGAACTTTAAAGCACTTTAAAGCACATTTTTATAATTTCATTATCACTACTAAAAAATAAACAGAAGTTTCTTCATATCATGCAGTCAATATTGCAATATTCAAAATTTCAATTGTCTCAAAAGGTATTTTGTATGTGATTATTATTTTAAGTTAGATTAATTTTTATTTTTTGGTGAAAAAAATTTATATTTATATTTAGCCAGCAGGACTCAAGTTTTTATTATCCCAATTTTGTTGGCAACGTCCAAAGCCATAGAATGTTCATACACCTTCATCTCTCCATCTGGCCTGATCTTGGTCACATCAGTGTCATAGACCTTCTTCACAGCTTGTTTAATCTGGTTCTTGTTGGCTTTGACATCTACAATGAATACAAGTGTGTTGTCTTCTCTCTTCTTTTTGACTGGTTAGGTAGCCGGAGGGAGCTTGATGGCATAGTGGTCAAGCTTGTTTCTCCTGGAAGTGCTCTTTCAAGAATATTTGGGCTTCCTTTGGAGTTGCAGTGTCTTGGGCCTTGGAAGGTAGGTGAGATTGTTTTTGTTTTGTTTTGTTTTGTTTTAAGTAGACTTCATGCCCATTGCAGGGCCCAAAACCAGACCCAACAGAGGGCTTGAACTCATGACCATGAGATCAAGACCTAAGCTGAGATCAAGAGTCAGATGCTTAACCATTAAGTAACCCAGGAGCCCCCGTGGATCTTCCTTTTTCGTGTGTGATTGTGGACCCCTTTCAGCACTGCTTTCTTGGTCCTCAACACCTTTGCTTTCGCTTGGGCTTTGGGAGGGGCAGGGGCTTCTTTCTTTGCCTTCCAGTACCATTTTTGTGAAAGGCAAGTTTGATTAAATCTTAATCCAAATAAGTCCCCGTACACTGTGATTGCTTGATATGTCATTTAAATATCCTTAATCTATAGGTTCTGACTCTGTCTCTTCTTTTTTTATTTGCAATTTATTTGTTGAAGAAATAGGGTCATTTTTCCTGTAGAGTCTCCTACCTTACGAATATTGCTAATAATGCTTTCCCTCATCCTTGCCCACGTGCTAAAGTTCTGAGCATATTCCTTAGCCTTCTGTATTTCCTACAAATTGTACTTGAAAATAGAAGCTTGATTTAGCTTATGTTAAATTTTTGGTGAGTTTATTTCATAAGTTGTCCTTAATTCATCCATCAATAGATATATTTGCCTGCTTATGTTAAGTGGTAGTTGCTGGAGATCAGTGCCAGATTTATTAATTCATATATATTGTAAATAGTAATATTCTGGGGCGCCTGGGTGTCTCAGTTGGTTGAACGGCTGACTTCGGCTCAGGTCATGATCTCACCATCTGTGAGTTTGAGCCCCGCGTTGGGCTCTGTGCTGGCGGCTCAGACCCTGGAGCCTGCTTCAGATTCTGTATCTCCCTCTCTCTCTGCCCTTCCCCTGCTCATGCTCTGTCTCTATCTCTATGTCTCTCAAAAAATAAATAAACATTAAAAAGAATAGTAATATTCTTATTCTAATGTCCCTTCTCCATTTTATGGTTGGAATGCTACTCTTCAAGTACCTATAAGTTAGCTAGTAGTTTCAAAAGCAGAAAAAAAAGTGCTGGTGTTGTTGGTGGTGTTTTATTTCACCATTTTTCAAACAGTCCTTCACTATCATGCCTGACAAGTGACAAATAGTTGTTTACTTGTTCATTGTGAAATTAGAGGTTCAATAACATGGTGTTTTTTAATCTATTGCATTTATTATACAGCTTAGTAACACAAAATTTCCATCTTTAGCCAGTGGAAGCATTATTATCTTGGCTCCTGAGTAATTCTGGTATGATTGTATTGGTCATTGATTTCATCCTCATAATCTAGTATGAAATATATTCCTAGTTTATCTTCTACGTCTTCTACTCCACCTCTATGAGGAGCTGTATTTCAAGGCATTGTATGGGCATTACAGAATTTATTGCTGCCGAACTTATCATTCTTAAGAGAAGGATGCAACCAGAAAAGAAATATATATGGTATATTGCTGTTCAGCTACTTAGAGTCAGATATGTACATATAGGAATATTTGCTTATAGTTTTAAAAAATAAAATAATGAAATGAAAATATTTTTAAAAAGTAAATGTCTATTGGGGAGAGGAAAATAAACAAACAATAAACAAACAAAAATGTAAAATAAAATTTGAAATTGTTTCCAGGTATAAGATACTTGTTATTAGAAAACACGTTGCTCTGGGAGTATTAATTGTGAATAAACTGTGAGACAGAGCAGCAAAATATTATTTTATTCTATTATACAAAGTGCTTTTGGGGACTAAGAATTCTAGCATGGAAGTGAGAAATATAACATGTGAGATAGAAGAATCTAAAAAATCTTAGTTGTTAATAGTTATTGGAAAATGGTAAATTTCAATGGAAAATTATGATATATTATACCTCTATTTATATCAGTATATGAAGAATATATAATTTGTAGCTCTACCATTCAAAACAAAATATCTTTTGGAAAACAATAATTCCATGTGATTTTTGTTCTAAATCATTTCCTATTTATATTTTTAGTCTTCTTTCCTTTTGGCAATGTCTTTGTGTAGATATAACTTAGGATTCTCCCTCTAAAATAGATGCTCAAAAAATCTGCTTTTTGAATTGAGCCTAGCTGGTATTAAATTCAAAAGACTAAATAAGAAGCCATTTTTTGAAACTTCTTTTTTCAAAGTGTGTCCATAATTTTAAAGGTGTCTTGGGACTATGTGAAAAATGACAGACATGAAACTCACTTCTATCTTCTCATCAGAATATCTTTCTAAAGGCATATACAGATAGCACTTGTTTTTTCACTAATATTTACCACCATGTTTTAAATTAATAAAATCTACTCTTTTATCTTATAATTTTAAATATTGCTATAAACTTTTTATCATAGAATATAAGAACTTAGTTATTTTTACACCCAGACAATACCATCTCTTTTACTGCCCAATATAGATGAATCATAGATTTGGGCTAAATCAGTTATTTATTGCTGGGCCAATAGGTGGTTACTGACTAATTTATCATTCCAGAACTCTCCCACTGGATGGATGGATGGATGGATGGGTGGATGGATGGGTGGATGGATGGGTGGATGGATGGGTGGATGGGTGGATGGAAGGATTTGTGTATTTGTTTATTAATTCATTCAGTTAGTTTTCTATGTACTTATCAATACTAATTCTAAAATTATCAGACAAAACTTTAAAATTACTGATTTTCGTCTTTGTTTTTTAACGCATATTTATTTTTGAGAGACATAGAGATAGAACATGAGCAGGGTAAGGGCTGAGAGAGAGGGAGACCCAGAATCTGAAGCAGGCTCCAGGCTCTGATGAGCCATCAGCACAGAGCCTGATGTGGGGCTTGAACTCACGGACCTTGAGATCATGACCTGAGCCGAAGTCGGCCGCCTAACCAACTGAGCCACCCAGGTGCCCCTGATTTTCATCTTTGACAATATCACACATATCAGGAAATATCTCAGATTTTAAATCATGGAGACATCTCAGGTAAAATATTCTGTCCCCTTGCTCTCCATACCTGATTTTAACTCTCTTGGCAAATTTACTAACTTGTCTTCTGTTTTGTCTGCCTTTTACATTTAGATTTATTTCTTACATAGATTAGGGCTCTTCTCTGATAGAACACCGAGAAATAACTACTGAAAGATGTATTTATTGTATTCTTATATGTCTAAAATATCATAGGCATAATATTTGAGAGACTGTTTTTCTAACAATAACATTTCAATTTGGAAACAATTTTCTTTACAAAGTTTGAAGGCAAAACTTTATTATAATATGTACCTTAAAACTTTATATGTTTTGTGTATTATTTAATATATTTCCTTTGGTAGATTTTGAATTTTGAAAATTTATTAAGGAGTGACTTGGCATGGTGTTTCCCCACCTCAATTTTCTGGGAAGAAGTTTGATGTTTCTAATTTTTTTTCGTGTGTTTTATTTTGGGGAATTGATTTTTTGTATTTTTTCTTTGAAAGTTTCTTAACCACAATATTTATAGATTTTATTTTTTGCAATATAATTAATCATATGATGAAACACTTTGAACATCTAAAATTTTACTATTTTAGACTTGTTTGTAATTTTACTCTGGAAAGTATCAACATTTTTTTCTAAATCATTTATTGTGCGTTTAAGGCTTACAAACAGCAACCTCTCCTCTCTGATTGTCCCTATTAAAATTACATCTTTTTTAATGGATCAATACTTTATATATTTGAGAATATTAGAGCTATAACTAATAGTTTTTTTCTGTTCAATTTCCTGATTTTTTGTTTTATTTTTGTGAATTCATTTTCTACATTTTGTTTTATTTTTGTCCTCCAAAATTCATATGGAAAAAAGTGCTTATATTAAGTATTTAGCATTCCTTTTCAGCTTTTTTTCTTTAAGAAACATTAAAACCAGTTAATGGAAACTCTATTATTATCAGTATGTTATTTGTAACAAAAATTCATCAACAAATTTTGGCTCTTTCCCTTCTGATAGCATAGGCACCTGGGCACCTTACTTTCACTAAGAATCTTTCATTAAAAAAAATAATAAATAAATAAATAAGTAAATAAGTAAATAAATAAATAAATAAAAAGGAAAAAGAGAAAAGAAAAAAAAAAGAAATCTTTCATTAACTCCTCACATTCTTTAGAAGATATGTTTTTCCCTGTCTTCTTCTGTGCCTGTTATTCCATGGAATGGACCATTTCTCCTTCAGTTTCTACATAGAATAAACCTTCTGTCACCTGCATTGTTAGAGTGGTTTATTTATACCAATAAACTGGACAAAGAAAAGCATTTGGAGGCATACGTTTTCTTTAAGAGAGTTTTGACCAATTCTTCTCTTTTCTTTATCATGCTTTGCCTCAACTCTTTACATTTCATGATGCTTACTATATCTGCACCACTCCTTGGTTCTGTGATATAAATTGGCATAATCTTATTGGTGTTCCTCTATAGGTACTTAGTATTTAGTTCTTTAATTTTGCTAACTTCTCCATCTGTTGCCTGTGAGTAAAGAATCTTATAAACTTTCTAAGTATTTGTCATTTAGGTTATACCTTTTATTTCTCTATTTTTTTTTTTTTAAGTGAAAGGTAAATGTATAGAACAGAGGTTCAATTCCCACTTTTAACTGGAAGTCAATGCTGTCTTTCTAACTTACGGCTCTTGGTATCTTTGATTTCCCAATTTTGTAATGTTTCTTCAGCTCTTGGATTTTTGTGTGATTAGAACCACATAGTATTTTAATCAATAGTAAGTAAGAAATCTAGGAAAAGTCACTATTTAAAAGGTTATTGTAGGTGTGCCTAGGTGGTTAAGCATCTGATTTTTTATTTTGGCTTAGGCCATGATCTTACAGTTCATGAGATCGAGTCCTGCGTTGGGCTCTGTGCTGATACATGAAGCGTGCTTGAGATTCTCTCTCTCCTCTCCTTCTGCCCTTCCCCTGCTCATACTGTTTATTTCTCTCTCTCAAAATAAATAAATAAATTTTAAAAAATATAAAATAAAAGGTGATTGCAGAATTTGAGTGCAGTTTTAAAATTAATTCACTTAAATGATCGATTCAGTTAGCATTTACTGCCTAAGAAAACACTTCAAAAAATAACATCTTAAAATAATATCACTTTTTAGCCTATAAATCTATAGATGTTTAATTTTGTCTGAGCTTGACTGAATTCTTCTTCTGGTCTGAGTTTAACTCAACTGTTACCTGTCACCACAACTGAGGACACTTAATCTCACCGCCTGCTTTCAGGGCTGCTTCACATAGTAGTAGGGGAGTTTAAAAATGTGTAAACTCCAATGAATAAGCCAACACTTACTATAGTTTTTTGTTATTGTCCCATCATATTATTTTACTGGCCCACTGACTAAAGAAAATCAGATGGTCAAGCCTAGATTCAAGGAGTACAACAGTAGTTGTATGTTGTACTGTATGTAAAAGATATTGCAAAGTGGAATACAAAAATTGGTGGTCATTTTGCAATTTGGCACACAAATGTGCATTTTATAAGAAAAAAAAGTCTATTGTATTGAATAGTCTTAAAAAGAGATATAAAATCTTTTCATACTTATTTCTTGGTAGCCAAATCAAACCTGTTAAGATTTTTCATACAGAACTCTCTATAATGTGGGGATATTACTAGTATTCACAATTATAGCCCACAGTCAATTACAAGTGGCTAATCCAAGATAAAGGACCATCAACTAATATTCATAACCACTGTCCCTATATAGAAATATTTTTAGGCAAATATATTATATATAAATATTTAGTTTCCAAAGTGTATTTGTATTGAAAATTAAATTCATTTTTTTGTAGAATAAAATCATAAGGAAACATTTATTCTTAGAAAATCTGAAAATTGATCTCAGAGAGAGTTTCTCATTACCTTTTCAATAAGGATGAAATGCATACGTGGAGGAGGGATTAGGCTACTCTATTTCAAGCAAAACACAAGAGAAAAGTGAGCTATGCAGTGCTAGTAAGTTATAGGACAGCAGGCAAGAAGTTTCCTCCTTGGTTATATACCCTACTTTTTTTTCCCGAGTATTTGTGGAAATAAAATGCTGTGTCAGCTAATTACAGTATCTCCTGAGAAATATATGTGAAAATGGTGAAGAAAGCAAACCATGAAGTGGGCATGTATCTATGGAAATAAAGAGATTAAAATGAAGTGTGCACTTGTCACGAAATTGTAGAAAATACAATATATTATACGGGCATACAGATAATATTGTATCTTTAAGTCAATATGTCCATGTTAGAATGTTATATTTTTTGCTTTGCCTTTTTATTTTAGAAATTTTGGCTAAAGATTATATAAAATTTAAATCAGAGGGAAGATAATCAGATAATTGAGGTATATATTGAATTCCACATATAAATGAAGTTGTATGACATTTATCTGACTTATTTCACTTTGCATAATACCCTGTAGGCCCATTCATGTTGTCATGAATGGCAAGATAAATACAGATGCAGATAAAAACTCCATATATCTTTTATCCTTTCATCTATCAATAGACCCTGGGGCTAATTCCATATCTTGACTATCAGAAATAATGCCGCAATAAGCATAATGGTGTATATATCTTTTCAAATTAGTTTTTTTTTTCCGTCAGGTATATACCCAGAGGTGAAGTTACTGGTTCATATGGTATTTCTATTTTTAATTTCTTGAGGAATCTCAATACTATTTCCCATAGTGACTTCACCAATTTACATTTTCACCCACAGTGCATGAGGGTTCCCTTCTCTCCACATCTTCCCCAACACTTGGTATTTTTTGTCTTTTTGATATTAGTCATTCTGACTGGTGTGAGATGACCTCTCATTGTGCTTTTGATTTGCATTTCCCTGATGCTGCTACTGAATTTCCGTGGAATACATCTCTATTCCTTGGAAAGGTGTATATTCAGCTCCTCTGTGTATTTTTTAATTGGATTGCTTAATTAGATTGTTAAGATATAGTTAACATTTTAGAATGCGAGCATACGGAAGATAAAAAGAAAATCAGATAATCTAAAATTACTTTTCATTATAAGAAAAGGACACTACACTGGTGTGAAAGGTTAGGCACATGTGAGCAAACGAATAATTTCAATATCAGTCCTTTTGGTGATCTATACAACTGTGGGACTCTAAGTGACATCTCTCTCAAATAGCAAACAACGATACCACAAAGTATTTTCTTTATTCACTAAGTTGTACTACAACCAAATTAATATTAAGAATGGTCTAACAGTGATGAATTAAACCTTAAATATTCATATTGATTTCTAATTTATAAATTACATACAGAGACAGATATGAGAATATTTAAAGAGATATCAAGTGCACTTATTAATGAAATATATTTCTCCCGTTAGATGAAATATAACCAAAATGATGTTATTTTGGGGGTGGATTTATTTATTTATTTATTTATTTATTTATTTATTTATTTATTTTGAGAAAACGAGGGCAGGGAGAGGCAAAGGAGGAGGGTGAGAGAGAATCGTAAACAGAGTCCACACCCAGCCACTTCCAGAGCACTTCCAAACAAGGCTTGATCTCACAGACCATAAGATCAGGACCTGAGTCAAAATTTAGTCAGAGGCTTAACTGACTCAACCACCCAGGTGTCCCCAAATGATGTTATTATTTAAAATCTATAAAGGCATGAAGTTTTTTTTTCTTCTTCTCTGCTATTTTCACTGCCTAAAACATTCACTGGCATGTAGTAAACATTACATTTTAAGAAAAAAAGTAAATTATCAATCTTTTCTGTATATGTACCTTAACATTTTACAAGTCTATATTACAAGTAAAAGCTTATTCAGAACTTACTTTAGGTGGATCAAATTACTATTATTGATCCATTAATTAATAGGTTTTGGTTGAACTTCAAATTCTACAATGCTGTTTTTTTAGCTGTATTTATCAGAGTTCACACAGTGTTCTGTATCTACATATTGTCCTGAGTTGTAGTACCATTAATTCTTCATTAAGCATCTGAAATGAGGCTGACCTTATCTGCACAGTGATTGGTAGTTTTCCTTCAACTTCAATATTAAGAGATCATTTATCTTTGACATTCTCATTATCACTTGATTTATGGTTACTGAGGAAAAGAAAAAAAAAGTGCGTAGGTATTAAAAAACCCTAGTATTTTCCTTAATTTTGTAAATGTTTAATATTTTTTATCTTTAAACATTAGTAATAAGATAAATTGTCAAAAATAAACTGTACCTATTGAATAATAATATGCAGATATAGATACAGATGTGGATATATCTCTGAAATCATAGACACAATCAAAACAAGAAACATATCTAGCATGTCTCAAAAATTCCTCCCTCCTCTAATTTTTCCCTGCTCCCTTCTGCATTTTCCATTATTCTGCTTTCTGTTGCTATGTATTAGTTTTCATTTTCCAGAATTTTATATAATTGGAAGCGGGCAGCATGTACTATTTGTTTATTTACTGCTCGATGTCTTCTCCTACTGTCTTATTGTTATTGTTTCAATTTCCTTTTCCTAGTAGTACCAGTCTAAACCTTACTATTTGTCATCTTTACTTAAAATTGTGAATAGAAAATCAGTTGGGAACAAAGGTGTTTTAGAGAAAGTACAAGATTTGAAGTAAAACTGGATACATGATTATGAAAAAAGAAAAGGCAGTATAGCTTTCAGAAATCAACACTGTAGAGATAATTGGCAAGTTTCATTATATTGATGAAATGACAGAGTTTGTATTGAAGGAAAATTTTCTTTATTATAAAATGAATTCAGACAGGTTTCTGCTTTTCAATATATTTGAAATAAGACATACATCTTAATCAGAGAACCCCTGGAGAGGATCTATTTAAATTTCTCTTTTAAGATTCATTGATTCCACAAGTTGCTAGCTTGTATATGTCCTAATGAATCAGAAAAGCCTTGGGAGAAATTTGGAATGCTGATCAACACGACGCTTAAGTTCTTTAATGTGTGCCTTTTATAAACAATTTTTTACAGTTTCAAGTTCTTTACTGTGTGCCTTTTAGAAACAATTTTTTTTACATGAAGATTCAAAAATGCACTCATGCAAACACACATCCACATCCCTACTCACACACCATATATCCATTACTCCATTACTTACTTAGGATTGAGGACACGTCTAAATTATATAACCCAAAAATACAAATACTATTTGATTAACACAAACTAATATGCAACTGCGTCCCAATCAAGACAGAACACCTAACTGTGGGAAATGAAGCGACCATGTTGCCATTGCGCCTATAGAGAGAATAGTGATGTAGACCAAAAACGATAGGCTTGGTTGGGCCCACTAGCAATCTAACACGTGGTAAAAGTAGTATAGTCAGGATTTATTATAAGCAGGAAAAGGGGGCAAAGGGGAGATATGTGAGCAAATCACAGAGGCTAGGGTTTTACACTACTTGCAATGTATTCAGTTAATCCATTATTGTTTTATTGATATAGACAGAAGACATGAAACTCTTGACACAGAGACCAAGGAGTTTTTCATTCATGGCACAGTAGGCAGCATTGTTAGCATGGATCCCTCTTGTCCCCTAAGTCCTGGAGAAATAACACAGAAAGGAGAAGATGATTACTGCACTTACCGTGTAACACCACAGCTGAGAAACGCTCACATTGTTAACATTCTTTTAAAAACACTCTTTTTAACACTCTTAAAGTGTTAAAACACCAGCAAGTCTGGTCCTTGTTCTGGGAGAAATATTATTACCTCAACTTTCAAGGTTTCTCATTGCCTGAGAAATGGCCAAAATAAAGAGTGGTCATGATCTTGCATTCCTGTAATATCCAGGAAAACTTGTAGAAGCATTAAAAATCCAGGGAATATTGTATTTTCACTTAGCAAGTGGTCCAATACACCACGTCATTCACCACAGTTTTGACAGTGGTCCTCCCTCAGGTCACACTTACAGCCACACGAGGTAGGCATCTATGACTAGTTGACAAAAGAAGGGAAAGAATGGTTTTGATAATACATCATCTGGTTTATTATGTAGGTACAGTTTTAAAAAAAAACGGACTGCTATTGTCAAGAGCTTGATTCATTTCTATGTCTGAAAAAGCAGTGAGGAAGAAAAATCCTCTAAGTAGGCATAGTTCCAAGTAATGAATATGGTGTAGACAGAGAAGTGACCTAAAGTAAGACTATAACCTGATTCAGGGTCATTGATAAATAGCTTAGCAAGTTCATCAGTGGATTAAAGAAGAAAAATTGAAAGTTTGGTGACTAGAAGATCCACAGAGAAAACATACAGATGGACATTTGAAAAAGTACACAAAGCATGATCTTAATATCACACATCCATCATAGAACATCCAACATAGAAGACATCCAAATAGACACAATGTCTCTGTCATCAGTCCTGTGCATAAATGGCAGTGTGTTCATGAACAGAGTAACCATGTTGGCAAGGATGGAGAATATTTATGACACTGAGAATACAGACTCTTATTCAAGGGTAATCTAGTTACTAAGACACCACAGTGTCCTACTTCCCATCAACAAGGACAAACACAAATGCTAAGCCGTCAATATGACAACACCTCTTAAAAAGTTCTAGGAGCCACTTGGTGATAAGTGGCTTATGTTGATTCTTTCTACATGGAATGGATAATGATTTATCTTGACTGTGAATGAGACACATTTGGCATATGAATTTATTTTTCTGTCTACAGGGCCTCAGCTAACACCATGTTCTGAAGACTTACTCAGTGTTTACTCCAGGATGCCAGGAACCATCAGAATCTTGAAGAAGCAAAGGATAAGTTTTGCCTAGAACATGTGTAGGCAGCTTGGCCCTGTTGACGCTTCATTTCAGACTTGCAGCCTGTACAACTACCAGATACTAAACTCCTTTTGTTTTAAGTTACCAGTTTGCAGTAATTTGTCACCACAGCCTTAGGTAACTAGTACCCATAGAGGTAGTAGCCCAGATTAGAGGAATCTCCAATGGGTGAAGCAGAAAGGTGAGAGGTATTAATTGCCATTTTGCGGTGACAGTTTCTCCCGTGTATCTTACTTTTTGCAGTTTTCCTGGAAAGAGACAACCAGTATTCTAGAGAAACATTCCCACAACTCAAGAAAATGGACTTGAGCACTCCAAGGGAGGATCATAGAGGATATTGTAATGCTCAACCCAGATCCTCTTTCATATGGAAATGCTCATTCCTTTATCTGCAGGGAGTGTTGTTGGTTTTGTGTATAAACAGAGACCTTCTTGGAGAATTGTTTTTCATTGAAAGGACATACCTCATCAAGGTCATTTCTCTCTCCCTCCACAGTGCTGCCTGTACACAATGACAGATCTATGTATGGTACAAAGGCCCAGACCCTGGCCTTAAGGCAGGACGACTGGGAAAAGTCATTTCAGGTTCAGAACGGCCCATGAGGCAGTGTCTGCACCACAGTTCAACTTTCACTACACCCAGTTCAACTTTTGTTAGACCCTCAGAGGCGCTGACCCTGATAGTACTTGCCAATACATTTGGACGTGTTTATCTCCCTGCTTCCTAGGAAATCCAACCTCAAAGTTCAATTTCACATTTTCCTTAACGACTTTCGATAGATAAGCAGTATTATTTATTTAAACTAACCCATGTAGGAACTGGACCATCAGGTAACCCACAATTTTAATATGATTTTAATAATTTAAAAGCTTTTTTAAGAGAAAACAAGCAGTTTATAGATATTATTCATACCACAATATGTTTCCATATTAGCATATGCTAATTAATGCTAATTAGCATATTAGCAGCCTTTTAAATATTTTTCCTTCACTTACTGGAGGGTGAATGTGTAGAGAAAGTTCTGATTTGGGACCGTACCCTCTGCAGTCCTATTTCTCAGTATTCATCTAGTATCCAACATCCAGCTTTTGGACCCTTTGCAGAACTCGGAAGGTGATGATTTATTTTTAGCTGCGTTATTAAGAATTTAAAATACTCAAAGAAATAGATTCTGGGAGAAGGAAGAAAAATAAACTCAGATGTTCTCTCTTGGCATATGCACGCCTCTTCTCTGTGGCTTACTTTCTAGGGTAAAAAATCACTGTCAATCTTCATGCCTCTGGAGCCTTTCCTTTTCATGGATTCATTGGACGGCCTCTCAAGCATTTTCCAATGAGTAGTATACAATGACTTACAGCACCGTCCTATTTGCATTTAAACGGTGAATACATTGGTTTATGTATTTAAACATGCCAAGAAAATTAGTAGATGTATTTGGAACAGTCAGTTTATTTTTGAAATGATCAAAGTACTATCTTAAAATATAATATATTTACAAATGGATATGATGTTTATTTTTAAAATTTCGTTATAATAATATTGTTCTTTAAGGAAAGCACTGTGTTGTCTTTGGAGCACTAAACGGTTGGATGAATTCTCCAAAGAGATTATTCGGATCACTGGAGCTTTAAAATGGAGGCTAATCCCCAGCAAGGATTATTCAGTCTTTGGAATTTTTGAAATGATTTGAAATAAAGGATTTAGTATGAATATTCTCTGAATTTATGCTGATTCATAGTAATAATAGTGCTTTAACTTTCATGTAAAAATGAACTTTGAGTAAAACTACCCCATCCTAGCCTTGAAATAAACAATTAGAGATAATTATGCCTGTGGTTTTAGATATATCTGAAGTTCATATGTCAGTTAAATGATTCAATGGTATATAACAAAAGGATGAATAATTGTCTTTATTTGAAACAAAGAGCAGTTCACGTTGTTCTGGATATCAGAAGATCACTGCATGTATCCCTCCCTCCGGTCACAGGTAGAAAAGATGAGGTGATGCCTATTAGTTTGATTTCCTCACAAAGATTAAGAACACAAGTTTTTGAATAAATGGCCTAGCACTGGGTCCTAACTACGGCTCATTGAATATGTAATTGCATCATTTAATAGCTTATGATCGATATTTTTGATATGACAATCTTAGGGATTGTAGAGTCTGTTATGAATATTAAAGACGATAATCTGTGTAAGATGACTAGTACGACGTGTGGCACAGAGGCAGATATGGAAGCCAGTTTATGTTCAGTTGTCGAGCTGGGGAAGACCACCAAGTTGCCGAAAGCCTTGATGAACACGTCCTGCTTTACAAAGTTACACAACTGTTTAAGTATGAAAGGAAGAGCAATTACTTAAGTCCGTCTCTATATTTTTTCAAGACATGAGTTAAACTTATTAGTCAATAGTATACATTGGGTCAAAATGTATTAAAATATATTTTCCATAAGAAGTAATTTTATAGCAAAGACTGTGACGAACACATGACTATGGAGAGAAAGTGTAAAATTATGATAAATTTGGGTTATATTTTTGTTCAACAGAGAATCAGAAACAAGACATGAAATGCCTCCTGATTGTGGAGTGCGACAAACTGTTTACCCTGCCCTGGATCAATGTCAGTAAATGTAGTTTGGAATACTATTGAAGAAAAGGCACACTGTTGATATCCATATTTGTTTGAGCTTTTAGAATCTTATAAAGTTATATATATCTCATTCAGAACAATTCATGACGCTTACAGATATTATACTTTATGTTCAAATAAATTTTAGAGGTATGCACTTTTAATTTATATTTTTTGTCTCATTATTGGTGTGTGAACCTAGCTACTATAATAGCAATTTTCAACTGATGTTACCTAAAACAATGTAATATTTCCTTTCCGCTACCACCTCTAACTGAATTGGGCAAAGGAAACAAAAATATCCTCAGACAGTGAAAACATCATCTCAGAAATTTCTTTGAAGTCAGGTGGAATGAATCTGCCAAATGAACAAATGTGAGCCGCAGCTGCCGCCCCAAAATGGATCTAGTTAGTAGAATATATCTGTTTAATCTCTCATGATGGATCATGACACCAAACGCATCTTGACATGAACTGACTTGACATTTGCCAAATTAATTTCTCCTTTTCTCTCCAGAAACAAGAAATGTTGCTAATTTGCAGCATATTCACAGCACACACCAACATTTATGCAATTACACAACATATGGCAAATGAGAAAATGGTCTACAGGATATTGTATTCAAAATGAACACTCATTCAAATAGAACTTAACTGTTCAATTCTAGTTAAGTGCCTATATGTGATTTCAGCAAAACACTTGGTTCTAAACATATTTGTTTTTGTTCTTATTCTTTGTTTTTCTAACTCCTTTCCAGTGAGGTGGATTTATTCAATTGCAATCAATGTTCACAGAAAATTCATGTATTTTCATATTAAATGAAGGTATAAGGGTAAACAATAAGAAATTATAAAACAATTGAAAACACTATGGGGAACCTTTTTTCTTTCTTTTTTTCTTTTTACAAAGTGAAGTATATCTCTGCTTAGTGGTGTGTGTGTGTGTGTGCACGCGCGTGCACGTGAATGTGGTATTAAGGAAGATACTATATTAAACTTATGGTTTAAAATTAATTCTGAGCATTATGCAGATTGAAGTTTAGAAAGAATCAAGTCTAGAGGCAGAGGAACCAAGAAGAAAGACTTTTGAAGAAACTAGTTAAGAGATACAAGATGATAGTGTTTCGTATGAGTGTGTTGCAGCACATAGAGAAGATTTATAAATTTAAAAATAGGAAAGTTTTGGGAAAAGATGATGAGTTAAGTTTTAGACATGATGATTATCATGGGGAGCCTGGGTGACTCAGTCTGTTAAGCGGCCGACTTCAGCTGGGGTCATGATCTCGCGGTCTGTGAGTTCGAGCCCCGCATCGGGCTCTGTGCTGCCAGCTCAGAGCCTGGAGCCTGCTTCGGATTCTGTGTCTCCCTCTCTCTCTCTGCCCTTCCCCCACTCACGCTCTGTCTCTATGTCTCTCAAAAATAAATAAACGTAAAAAGAACAAAAGACATGATGGTTATCAGATGACTAGATTTGAATTTACTAAGCTAAAACAAACAAAAAACATAAGTTGGGATAAATCGCAAAGGAAAAATATGTGTGAGTTTTGTCTCTGAGGACAGGTGAGGACACTTAGGCAAAAAGAGTGAGACTCTCTTCCATACTGGGTGAATTCTTTCCTCAGATTTTTCAATAGTAGTTAAGCTGCTGTTCATAGCTTACAGATCAAGTTACATAGACTAATAAGCGTTCTGCGACACTGTATTGTTGGGTATTTGATATTTTTATCTAATTAAACAAAAGAAAAGAAAACAAAGAACTGCCATTCCAAAATAAATTGCTTTTAAGTGACATACCTGAGGGTACCCTGTCTTGCAGAAAAGAATTCATTAGGACCATGTATTTTATCTTGTAAATTTGCTTCTTAATAATTTACAATTTAGTTTGATCTAAAAATATGTAAGAGGAAGGAATATCATCTGGCTCTTTCAAAATATCTCATCTTTTTGCTTCTGATAATACAGATTAGGTTAGATTGTACCAGACCAAGCTCTATAAAACGCTTGTTAAACTGGGGGGCAGCTCAGAGCCTGGAGCCTGCTTCAAATTCTGTGTCTCCCTCTCTCTCTGCCCCTCTCCCACTCCCACTCTGTCTCTCTGTCTCAAAAACAAAAATAAAAACATAAAAAAATAAAAAAACTTGTAAATTATGGGAGCAACGATTTGTAGGCATTTGTGAGAAAAGAAAAGCATGTAAAAGAGAACTGAGTTGGAGTATTTGAGAATTCTTACTTGAGAATGCTCCGTATGCCACAGATGTCAGAGAAAGAAGCTGGGAACTCAAACAAAGTGCCCTCGTTTTCCTGCAATGGTAGCAAGATATTAAAATTTGGAGTTGTCCAAGCAGCTGAAAGGTGAAGATGAAAATTACATAAAGAAAGGAGCAACAGGTGGAGAAGCCCCGATATTTATATAAACTCCACTTTCATCTCTTTTTTTTATTCTTTTTTAATTTTTTTAATGTTTATTTAAGAGAAGGAGAGACAGAGCATGAATGGGGAAGGGGCAGAGAGAGGGAGACACAGAATAAGAAGTAGCCACCAGGCTCTGAGCTCTCAGCATAGAGCCTGATGTAGAGCTCGAACTCACAGACCACGAGATCATGACCGAACCGAAATCAGATGCTGAGTTGACTGAGTCACCCAGGTGCCACTCCACTCACATTTTTTGACTGATCTCATAAACTATGCATTTATAGGGGAGAATCCAAGAAGCTAGCAAACTGAGTGAAGATTCCAGCTGCTATCTGTTGCTAGGGAAACCAGGTTCACAGTTTTATAGTCCAGCCAAGCTTTCTTCCTAGAACAAAATCCATGCACTTCAGGAAAAGATAACCAAATATATTACTATTCACAATGTCATGGATAAGATAAAAAAAATACTAACCTTTTTAAAAAACAGGAAAGGGCAGGAAAACAATACAAAACAACCTAGAGGTAACTGAAGTGTAGGAATTACAAGACAAGGATGTGACAGCAATTACTGAATGTGCTTTGTGCTACTTAAAGGTAAATATAAATCGTAATTAATGAACAGGTATCATGAAAAGAAAAACTAAAATAGATAGATGATAGAATTCTAAAACTAAAATGTACAGTAACTAAACGGATAAATATATTGGATCTGCTTACCACCAGATTGGAGGGTGGTGAATTTGAAGATAAAGACTTTCTTCAGAAAAAAAATAATTGAAAAGATTATGAAGATAATTACAGTGACATATGGGATAATATCAAGCTATCTAACACATATATAATGAGTCCCAGAAGGATAAGAGTGAGAGAATGGGACAAAAGAATATTATAAAAAAATCATTGACTAAATATTTTCAAAGGCCTGTTTAAAAACACATTAGTTTACAAGTCTAAGAGACTCAGCCCATTTCAAGCAGGCATTAAACAAACAAAAAATACCCCTAAGCTTATCGTAGTCAAACTGTTGAAAACAAAACAAAGCAAATGAACAAAAAGAGGACTAAAATCTTGCTTATTTCCAGAAAGCTGAGAAAGAAAAAAAAAGTCATTTACCTACAGGGGACCAACCACATTAACAATACTGACTTCTAGAGGTACCTGGGTGACTCAGTCTTAAGAGTCGATTATTGATTTCAGCTCAGGTCATGAGCTCCCCATCTGTGAGTTGGAGCCCTGAGTCAGGCACTGCACTGACAGTGAGGAACCTGCTTGAGATTCTCTTTCTCTTTCTGTCTCTATGACCCCTTCAAAATGAAATAAATAAACATTAAAAAGAATAATATTTACTTCTAATCAGAGTAATGGAAACTAGAAATCAAAAGAATGAAATATTCAAAATGGTAAATTGAAAGAAAAACCAACCCTGCGTTCTATATCCAGAAAAATCATTTTTTAAAAATAAAAGCAAATTTTTTTATAATTCTTTTCTTTTAAATTTTTTAAACATTTATTTAATTTTGAGAGAGACAGAGTGCAATCAGCGGAGGAGCAGAGAAAGAGGTAAACACAGAATCAGAAGCAGGCTCCAGACTGAGCCATCAGCACAGAGCCCTATCTGGGGCTCAAACTCATGGACCATGAGATCATGACCTGAGCGAAGTTGGATGCTCAACTGACTGAGCCATCCAGGCGCCCCTTTCTTAACTGTAAGAATTCATCTGTATATTGTAAAATGAGCCAAGGGAAGTTTTTCAGGCTGAAAGAAAATAACACTGGGAAAAAACTCAGATCTTCTGGAAGAAATGATGAGCAATAATGGACATGGGAAATTTAAAATTTCATTTATGTTTTTTTTAAAATGTGTGAACATAATATACATGACAATAACTACACAAAGGACAGGGCAGTAAATCGAATTGTACTATTAAATGGTTCTTATATTTTATGTGAGGTAGTAAAATATTAACTCTAAGCAAACTTGATAGATTAACGGTCCATATTATAATACTTAGACCACGCATTGAAAATAAGGCAAATGCGTATAGTTTAAAATTCAATAGAGTGATTAAAATACAATACTATTTTTTAAAAAAAATTAACCTAGAAGAGAGAAGACAAGAAAAACCTAGAAAAAAATAACAGGAAAAATGGAAAACATAAACAAAATGATAAATCTAAAACCAACTATAACAATAATTATATTAACTTGAAAATTACTACACTTTTTGTAATTTTTTAATGTTTATTCATTTTTGAGAAAGAGAGAGAGACAGAGCATGGGTGGGGGAGGAGCAGAGAGAGAGGGAGACAGAATCTGAAGCAGGCTCCAGGCTCTGAGCTGTCAGCACCCAGCCCCATGTAGTGCTCTGACTCACAACCCGAGCAGTGAGATCATGACTGGAGCCGAAATCAAAAGCTCAAAGGTCTGAACAACCCAGGTGCCCCATTTTTTTTTGAGAGAGAGAGAGAGAGGTTGCAAGTGAGCAAGGACCAGAGAGAGGGAGAATCCCACAGGGGGACTGGGAGAGAGAGGAAGAGAGAGAAAAGAGCTAGTGTTTTACCCAAAGTGCCGCCTGCTCATCAGATGCGGGGCTCGAGCTCATCCAGTTAGGGGTTTGAGCTCCCCCAAAGCAGCGCTGGAGCTCAGCTAATGTGGGACTCGAACTCATAGAGTGTGAGTGATCTGAGCCAAAATCAGATGCTTAATGGGCTAGCTACCTGGCACCCGAAAAGGACTACACTTTTTAAATAAAAATATAGAATCCATGTTGGAGAAAAATGGCGCCTTTATTGGTTTGGTGTATACTTTATGTCATTTCTTACTATTGACCAGAAATATGTACTATTAATATTAATACTATTTTTCATTTATGTTATATAATTTTAATTTAATTTGCAATTTTATGAGGGGATAACCAGGCAGATGTTTAGATACATACTTGGTATATCAATCTCTCCCCCACTTCACCAAATGCCTCCTTAATGTTATCCCAAGTATAGTAGACAACATGGACAGATTAGAGTAATGGTTAAAGGCACATACTCTATGACCAAAATGCCTATATTTGATTCCCACTCCATCAATTGCGGGAAATGTGGCAGATAGGAATTAATACATTAAATATCCATGGTCTCTCAGAGTGCAGATGGGATAACTCTGAGGTTGTGTTCTAAATGATCACCAATGTCCTCTACACCTAAGCCTCAGTTACCCTCTATGGTAACTGGCTTACTAATTCCCCTTATTGGCTTCTTTTCATTTTCTGTCTCAATTACCACCTGCTTTGCCAACATTTCTGTGGATGACTTTTAAAATAAATTCTGTGAATGCTTATCTTCTCTCACTTCAATATTTCTTTTCAGATACATGTCTTTTTCATTTTAGTTTTAAGGACAATAGTAAAGCAAGATGTAAGGAAGACATGGTAAATCACATTCTAAAGGAGTTCTGACAGAGTTTGATAGCACAAAGAACATGTACCAAGTCAGAACTTTATCATTTATTCCAACACTATCAGTTTTGGATATTTCGAGTATTCAGTGGGGCCAATAAAATAGAAAAGGGAAAAATAACTGCTTCAATCAGAACAATAACAAGAGACTATTATGAACAAACTGTACCAATAAAATTATTAGCCAATCAGATAGCAATAAATAAATACTGTAAAAAAAATAAAACAGCAAAACTGACCCAAGAAGAAATTAATGACCAATAATAGTTCTATATGTGTTAAAGAACTTATATTTAATTTATAATTTAAAAAAAAGCTTTGTAAAAAAAAACTGCATACCAGATTTAAAAAAAAAACGAAAGAAAAAAGAAAAATAAAGGAACAAATAATTTCAAACTTTTGTATGAAGCCAGTTTAACCCTGATATCCAAATCAGACAATGCTAACACAAGATGCAAAATCTGTACAAAAACAAAAGGAAACTGTGTGTGTGTTTTCTAAGATCACATAGATTTATTTTATATCACAAGGTGTGGTAAAACATGCAAACATGAAAACGACTGTCATGAAGGAAAAAGTTTTACTACAGTTCCCTATAAACAGTTAGGCATGGCACACTCCACGGGGCCACCTGAAGAACTCGGGTCAGTCAGAAGGCAGAGAGAGAGAAAACCCGGAGCAAGAGCGTTTAGTGTGGTTTCTGGAGGAAGAAACAGTCAAAGCCAGGTATGTGGACCTGGAATTTCTTAGTTTAAATATGTAAGCAAGTCCTGGGTCATAAGACTTGTCCTGAGTTGTCTAGTACCTGGCCCTGAGAGAAGTAGGGCAGGAAGATGGTGGCCCAGGGTATGAGAGCATGATAAAGAAGATGGTTGGGTGTATGGACCCTAGATTGGTTGGTTTGAATATCAAAGGCACCCTTCAAAGGCAGGTGGTTTACTGTCTCCAGGAATTAGCTAACACAGGTAGAGATAGTCCTTTCAAAGTCATCAAGGTCCCAAGACATCAAAGCATCAGAATATAGAAAATAAAAAGCGTGGTTAACTGTGGTTTTTATAAACATTCAAAATATTGTGTGTGAAACTGTCCTCTTTTTTTTCTTTTCAAAAAATATATCTGCAGGGAACCTGGGTGGCTCAGTCGATTGAGCATCTGACTCTTGATTTTGGCTCAGGTCGCTATCCTAGGTTTGTAGGATTGATCGAGCCCTGTGTCCTGCTTCACATGGACCGTGGAGCCTACTTAAGATTCTCTCTCTCCCTCTGCCCCTCCTGTCCACTCACTCATAAATTGCAAATATATGTATATTTACTAATTATTTAAGAAAGAGAGAGAGAGCGAGGTGTTCTCACTCTCTCTCTCTTTCTTAAATAATTAGTAAATATACATATATTTGCAATTTGTAGGAAAAAGTGAAATACACTTTTCTCAAGAGACTAGAAATGATAAAACTATTCACCTTGAAAACAATTTGGCACGTCCTAGGGATATTTAAACATGTGTATTCTCTGATTTTGAAATCCTACTTCCAGGCACAGAGTCTTTAAGACACACGTAAGACATATACATGGTGTTTATCACAGCTTTATTTATTATATTAGATACCAAATTCTTACCTATAAATAAAATATGATATATTGATATAACTAAATACTTTAGTTGAGAAAATGAACTATGGGTATATATCAAAAAGCATATAAAAGAATGTATGATGTATGGGGGGCCTGGGTGGCTCAGTCGGTTAAGTCAGACTTCAGCTCAGGTTGTGATCTCATGGTTTGTGAGTCTGAGCCCCACATTGGGCTCTCTGCTGCCAGCACAAGGCCTGCTTAGGATTCTCTATCTTCCTCTTTCTGCTTCTGCCTTGCTTGTGCACTCTCTCTTTCTCAAAAATAAAATAAATGTTAAAAAAAAAGAATGGATGATATAAATATTATGACTACATTTTTATAATTTTCAAAAATAGTAAATATATTAATTTTTAATGAATGCATTTATGCATATATAAAAGCATAACAGTATTTAGGAAGTTTTCATGTTGAACACATGATATAAATTATATTTGAAATAGAATGAAAGAAACAGAAAAGAAAGAACCCTAAGGGGTCAAAATATAAATCTAAAATTATTTAATCACATAGCATAAAAGACTTGAAACACACAAGAAAGTAATGCTTATGTTCAATTCTTTTAGTGAAAATATGGTAAATTTTTCAATTTCTCTATTTTGTCATTGTTTTCAATATTCGAGATTAGAATACACATGCACATGCACACAAAAACACACACACCGCACATACATATACATAGCATGCACACATATGGATCAGGAACAAGACCAGGACAAAATATAAAATTCAGCCTTTGAAGGAATTTACTACATTTTTGAAGTTGAGGCACACATTTTCATGTATTTATTTTAAAAAAATGGCATGGTAACATAACAGAAGGAAGGGGTAGTATGTTGCTGGGGAAGAACCTGCACCGTGTGAACAAGTTCTCTGGCTTGGATTCCCCACAGAAGATTTAAATGAGGATGATGTATGGGGCGCCCAGGTGGCTCAGTGAGTTAAGCGACTGCCTTCAGCTCAGGTCATGATCTCATGGTTCCTGAGTTTGAGCCCCACATTGGGCTGTCTGCTGCCCGCGCCAAGCCTGCTTAGGATTTTCTACCTTCCTCTCTTTCTGTCTCTCCCCCTAACACAGAGCTCTGACTACCTGCAGAGAGCTTTTTGTTTTGGAACAGAAACATACACCTTTGTAATTACTGTGGAGTATACAGAACTCTTTTACCTTCATTTCATTGAGTAACTCCTGGGTTTGTGATTATTGCACTCATTTTGCAGAGGAGGGAACTTACCCAAAGGGGTAAGTCGAATTGTCTCAAATGATACAGCATGAAGTTAAAGACGGAAAGCTCAGTAGGCATAATTGTTTTATTATGAATATCAGTATCTATATCAGTTTATTAGGATATGGATAAAACTATGCAACTAAATTTCTTTAGTCTTTTGTACAGTCATGCTGTAGTTATGGTTCCAACTTGGAAAGTCCATAGCAGTGCAGTTTCTGGTTCCTTCTTCTTACCTTGGAATGAAGCTGATTTCGTTTCCAGCGCTATTGCTGATGTCGTGAGTCACATCAGTGATAAAGAGAGGTCCAACTAACACAGGTTGTCTATTCGAATACAATTCATTTCTCACTTGAGGTCTTGTTTTTCAACAAGTAATTTCATAATTTGTAATTGTAAATGAAATTTCAAAGCATAGTTTCCCCATCTGCTGATACATTAAAGAGCTGAATTAATAACATACTTCAAACTTAAGAATATGATCTGGCAACTATATTCATTAAAAATAGGGTTTTGATTTTAAATAGGTGATTTTAATCTCACGTTTAGTAGTAAATGTCTCTTAGTATTCATAAATCTATTTTGATATTAACAACATGTGATAAATGTTTTAAGATTAATGCTTACCTTAACTCTAAAATGAATATATTATTACATATTACTAAAGAGATTAAGTCAAATATTCTAATATTCCTTTTTATGAATGCAAATTTTAATAATAATGGAAAGTTTAATGACAATTATTAACTTTCAGGTTAATATGTAATTAGTGAGACATTCCTAAGAAAAATTTGAAAGTATATGATTTTTTTCCTATATGACATAATGAGTTAAAAGGAAAATATAAGACCTGTAATGGTTAAGAAGTTTGAGGACAGATATGAGAGAGTAATATACTTACCCTAAATCCTGGAATCTTACCTATGACATTATCTGATAAAAGACTAAATCTTAAATCAGTTTTCCTAGTGCCTTTGGAAATGTTAATGATGCTTCTTGAAGCACAAACACATAGGCGTACACAAAAGTATTCACAAATATTGACAAGGAAATTCTTACCAACCATGAAAATAAAAACATATAATGATATAAAATTGTGTTTATCAAAATAGTAGTATTTCTACAACTCAGGTGTTACCTGGGCCCGGAGGAGTCTTAGTAAAGATTAGAGCTGGGAAAAGTTACTGAAAGGGAGACAGAGAAATAAGAAAGCATGATATGAAGAGAAACTGAATGTATTCCCAACACTGTCAAATTTGCCTGTTAATAAAAGCGGCTGTTTACTAGGAGTAGGTAGAAGTGTTCCAAGTTTGACGTGTATTAGAGGTAAGTTAGTGAATATTTTATAATTATGTACCTATTAATTTTGAGTAGGTAGTATACGCACATGGTCCAAATACCTAAACTTTCCAAGGGCTTATAGGGGAGAAAGGACTGTCAAATGTCTCTTTTCCTGATCTTTCTTTCCAGTAACAGAGGTAATGACTATTATCCGTTTCTTATGTTGTTTATGGATCTTCTCAAAAATATCACATGCATCTATGTATATACAATTTTGTACATTCTTTTGTCTTTTCTTATTTTTGCTACATTTATTTGCAAAATCTTTATTTCTCTATTGTTACACATGGAGCTGACTCATTCTTTTTTAATGGATACACAATATTTCACTATGTGGGTGTACTATATTTAATATACTAAATAGTCTATTGACTTAATTTGCTTGCCTCATTTTGCTATTACAAGCCTTTTGTGGCGATTCTGCTTGTAGAATCATTTGGTACATGATTATGAATACCTGTGTGATAAATATCCCTGAATAGAATAACTGGGTCACAGTAAATGTACATTTAAAATTTTAATACCATTTTTCTACATAAAGGGTCTACTAACTTACAGTCTCATCTGCAGGGTATAAGAGAGGGATATCTTTGAAACTTTAGGCCCTAGAAGAGTGCACATACCTTATTTTTACAGATGGATTTGCATTATGCATTTACGATCCCTTATTCTAAATGAAAACGTCTCTTCTATCCATAACTATGTTATATCCCGCATGACATCACACCCCATTCTTTAGTCCCACTCCCAACCAAAGACAAGTGGAGTTGTTGCATGAAAGCTTACAAAAAGGAACACGCAATCTATACACAGTTCAAAAGTCCCCACAAAATATTCTCTCAGGAATTCAAATTCAGAGGTACTAAAAGAAAAGCACTTAGTGTTATGATATGTGCATGATACAATGACTAGGGAACCCGTTGGGCAGGTGTTGGTATAATCTGTGCAAATTGCGATTATTTGGCAGCAGGGGCCATGCATAGGTAGAAGAATCAGAGGATTAAAACACGAAAACTGACTAGATGCATGGAAAAAAGTTCAGACCCTAGGGGAGCCCAAGGCCATTTTGTGGAACTTCCTACATCCCTGATAGATTCCTAGGTTCAGGTCTAGTTTCAATGAATGGAGACTTAACCCTTTCTCTAGGGTTAAGCTTAAAGGTGTTTTCCTAGCTAACTTTCTCATTTTAATGACAGGCAAGATTTTAGAGGAGTTGATGGCTTACCCCAGATCACATCACAGATTTGTCACAAAATTGGGGCACTGTTAAACTGTGCTCCCCAGTGATGCTACCAGTATGTGAATCTGCTCTGTCATCCTCCTACGAAATGATGCAATAAAAATGATACACATGAAATACACACTTTTTTGATGGCTAAACAGTCTGGCCTGCCTCCCATCCAGCCTCATTCTGGGCTCATACATTTCTACTTCTCTGTTTCAGCTGTAAAGGACATTGTTTTTCCTCTTTATAAAATGTGATCTCTCTTTACTTACATTTCACTTCTTTTTTTTTATTTCAGAAGTAGAACTTAGTGATTCATCACTTACATGTAACACCTAAGTGCTTAACACAGTGCTCTCCTTAATGCCCATCACCCATTTAGCCCATCCCTCCTGCCCTTATATTTAATTTCTAACAAAATAATTTTATTTCCCATTTCACCTGGCCAGCTCTGTCATCGTTCAAATTATGAAAAGTCTTTTATTGAAGAGGCTTTCTCTGGACTTACTCAAGACTACCTTTTTCACCCTCTCCACCCTCTTCTCACCCCCACCATCCACTATATAGAACCATAGCATTCCACAGCATCATCCTTTCTGCTACGTGTTTGGTGTTAAGCTTCTCCGCTAGACCAAAAGCTCCGTGAATGAAGTGGCTTTATGTTTGTACAATGTGGTGAACTCAACGCCCACCATAGAACTCTGACAAAGAAGAGACTTTTAAGATATATGTGCTAAATAAATAAAACTAGCTAACATGTATTACCATGTACCAGATACTGTTCTACAAAGGTGAGGGATGATAGATAGATAGATAGATAGATAGATAGATAGATAGATAGATATAGATGATAGATAATAGATATAGATGATAGATAGATAATAGATAGATGATAGACAGATAGCTAGATATAGGGATATCTTTTAAAATCTATATTTTTACACTATGATGTAAATGTTTATATTATCCCCACTTACAGATGAAGAAACCAAGGAAGAGAGAAATTAAGTAACTTGCCAAAAGTCACACAGCTAATAAATGACAGAGCTGGAACATGAACTAGGTGATCTGACTTCAGGGCCTGTGCTCTCAGCCAATGCGAAACGCACCGTATTTTCAGTGGTTGCATTACCATTACAGGACTCTCAGGTGGGAAGTCTGTACCAAGACTGTGACTGAGAACAACTGCAGATTAAAAAAAAAATGAGAGAGAAGAAAATCTGTATTTAAATAATAAAGTGCACATTTAATAAATACACGCACAAAGGCTAATTGCCACAGAAGATATAAATAAAAATTTTTAGTTTTATTTTATAATCTGCACGAGTTTCTCCTATTTTGCTGTAGAACTGAATTCAGAGAAAGACCCCTTTGTTTTCAGACAAAGGCATACTATATTATTTTCTTTTCATTGTTTTTCACTGGCATGAAACATTTATTTTTACCATCTTATTTGAGGTGCCCAGGCATGCCACACGATAAATCAGCTCTGAGCGTCCGCTGGGACTCCATAAAGCTCACTCTTTCTTCCTCTCCTTCAGGGTTAAGCTGGTGGTAGCGCAACATGATGTTCTTTAAAGAATGGAATCCTACTAAGACAACATCTGTTCAAATCACTGTCTCTTTGTTTTGAAGTTATTAAAGATAAAATATTTGAAAATGAATTAAAACTTACAATATTGCTTTAACAGCAATATGAAGTTTTCTCCATATTAAAGTTCTTACCTACATTTATCATTTAAAGTTGCTTAAATATTTACCAGTTTTAAATGTTTCTCTTTCTCTCT
>PITB01019017.1:0-33809 GCA_004024585.1 Paradoxurus hermaphroditus | reverse complement strand
GTGGTCGGATGGGGTCTCCTCTGTGGCTTCCTAAGAGCAGAATGGGGTCCCCAGGTTGGAGAAAGGAAGGAGGATGGGAGGTGGGCACAGAGGGCAGAGAGTGTTCTGAAGAAGGCTGCGTTCTCCCCGGATGGGCTACGCTGAGAGAATGGCTGGTCCCTTTCTTCTGACTTCTAGCTCAGTCCAAATGCCTGGACCAAGCACTGGCCCTTTGGAAGGAGGTGCTTACAAAGGCGCGAGCCCCCGCTGTGCGGTGTCTCCAGCAGACAGCAGCCTCGCTACAGACCCTAGCAGCCCTCTATCAGCTGGCGGCAAAGGTAACGGGGCAGGGCGTTAACACACACCAGAACCCCAGCTCTTTCCCCTGTTTTGGCCGGTGTATCTGCTGAGAAGCCATGTAGCCGCCATCACCAGCCTTCCGAAGTTGAAATGCCATCTCTGTCCTTTATTAGTAACTCACCTTGGCAAGTGACTTAACTTCCTAAGCCCAGGTTTCCTTATCTCTAAAATGAGGACAGCAATAGCGCTACCTCATGGTGTCCTTAGTGCTTTATGAGACAACGTGTGCTGTGCTTAAGTGGAATATTCAAGTGTCAGATATAATTATGTTTAATTCCTAGGTAATTTGAGCCCTGTATATTCAGAAACATACATAGATGCCTATAGATCCAATTTTACATTTTTACACGCCATGTCAAGCCGTTTCACAGACTCCCTGAAGCTCTTCCCTGGACCCCAAATTAGGAACCTCTGAAAAAGAACATTGCACATAAAAGATCCCTGTTACTGTGGTCATGAGGCCATATTTCTAGCATGAGGAGTGTGGGAAGCTGCCTCAGCGCTGGATCGGAGTCTTGGCTCTACCCCAGACCTGTGATGTGAACTTAGACAAGCGGCTTAGCCTGCCTGAGTCTTAGCCTCTCCGTCTACGGTCATCTGTAAAATTGGTGTTAGAGTCGCTATGAAAGATTAAATGAGCTAATGCATGTGAACCCCCTCTTTGTGACAATTTGATATTTTTATTATGCCTTTACTTTTGAAGTTTCACTTCAAATTTTTTTAAGATTTTGTTTTTCAGTAATCTCTACACCCCGTGTGGGGCACGAACTCACAACAACCTCACATGCTCTCCTGACTGAGCCAGCCAGGCGTACCTTCCAATTTTTTTTTTGTAATTTTTTTTTTAATGTTTATTTATTTTTGAGAGAGAGAGACAGAGACACAGTACGAGCGGGGGAGGAGCAGAGAGAGAGGGAGACACAGAATCCGAAGCAGGCTCCAGGCTCTGAGCTGTCAGCACAGAGCCCGATGCGGGGCTTGAACCCATGAACTGTGAGCCCATGACCTGAGCTGAAGTCGGACGTTTAACTGACTGAGCCACCCAGGCGCCCCCCAATTTTTTTTTTTAAGTTTATTTATTTTGAGAGAAAGAGCAAGCAGGGGAAGGGCAGAGAGAGAGGGAGACAATCCCAAGCAGGCTCCATGCTGTCAGCACAGAGCCCAATGTGGGGCTCGAACTGACTGGGTGGCTTAGTTGGTCGAATGTCCGACTTTGGCTCAGGTCACAATCTCACAGTTCAGGGGTTTGAGCCCCACATCAGGCTCGCTGCTGTCAGCACAGGGCGCGCTTCAGATCCTCTGTCCCCCCTCTCTCTCTGTCCCTCCCCTGCCCAGGCTTTCTTTCTCTCAAAAAAAATAAATATTAAAAGAAATTGAAGTATGGTTGGACACCGTATTATATTAGTTTTAGGTGCCAACATGTGGCAATTCCGTACATTACTCAGTGCTCACCATGATGAGTGTAGTCACCACACATCATTATCACGATATTATTGGATATACTCTCTATGCTATACTTTTCATCCCCGTGACTTACTTATTTTATAACTGGAAGTTTGTACCTCTTGATCCTCTTCGCCTATCTCGCCCATCTCCCCACCCTCAGGTAAACCTCTCAGCACAGTGCCTGGCCCATAGTAAGCTTTCAGTAAATCCCAGCCGTTGATGCTGACTGCCACCTAAGCTTTGAAGCAGAAGGGTAGATGGTGGTAGCCTCCCCCGCCACTCTCAGGCTCCTTGAGGGTGGCAGACGGTCGCCTTGTCTGTAGCCACACCTCATCCAAGCTCAGCAGTCAGACCAATGTCTCAAAGGGCAGAGGAGCAGAGGGTAGAAATGGAGGCTCGAACAGGAGCTGGGTAAACTTCCTGCTCCCGGCCGACCAGCCCCTGCAGGCTCTAGAGGTCTTCCTGCTCATACGGATCGTCGCCCAGAGACTGGAGGACCACGCGAAGGCAGCCGGCTCCTCCTGCCACGCCACCCAGCTGCTGCTGACGCTCGGCTGCCCCAGCTATGCCCAGGTGAGTGTCCAGCCAGCCAGGCCTGGAGCTGTTGGGGGGGACCCATCTTTTCTCTGAGAAGACAAGATACTGAAGAGGCATCTTCCCTGCCTTCTACCGCCACATCCTGCTGGAGGATCGTAAAGCGTGGAGTGGTTAGGAGGCAGCTGTGGGAAGAGGAAGCGTCTTTCCTTCTCACTGCAAAACCATTGTTTCCTAAGTCTTATAGATCCTGCACCAGAAATACAGCGCTAATCCTGTATTTCCCTACCATTGGCCCTAGTCGCCCCTTCTCCACTCACTTAGGACTGCTCCAACGCCACCTAGATGGTCTCCCTACCTCCAGCAGGGAGGCCCCTTTGTCTTCTAAGTACTAGCATGCTCTTCTAAGGCACGGATCTGATCTTGTCTTTTTTCCTGCTTAAAGGATTTCACTGGTTTCTCCGTTACCTGTAAGATACTGTCTAGACCCTTCTTTGGTATTGCACACCTTCTGTATTCTGGCTCACCCTTTTTCTTGCCACTCCCCACCGTAGAACTTCTGTCCATCCACGCCAGTTACTTTAGAGCATTGTACACACCTCCCTCTCTTTGGTTCTTTTCGCCCCTCCACCTTAAATGTACCTCCTCCAACCCCCTTTTTTCTACTTTCTTTCTTTTCAAGGCCTAGCTCAATTGTCCTCTCCCTCATGAAGTATTTTATACATCCTCTTCCTCAAGGGCAGAATCACCTACTTTCCCAGGGTCCCCCCACCACCAGTGGCATTGTGTCATGATTACACAGGTGTGTCTGCACCCCTACTGCATTGCAAGCTATTGGATGGAAGGTCCTGCTTATTCCTTATTCAGCTATGTCTTTCTCACATAGCGGTTAACCGAAAGACACTAAATGAACATTTTGGCGAGTGACTGAATAACTTTCATGTTATAGATTGTGTTTGAAATAATTTAATACTTAGTTGGAGGTGTTCCACGTTTTAACTTGCAAGTGCTTTAATCCAGTTTAATTTGAAAAGTCTGGCTCCCTTTTCCCACCAGCATGCTCACGAACCCCGTGATTGTTTTCTTAGCTATACCTGGAAGAGGCAGACTCTACCCTGAAGCTTCTGGATCACAACACTGACACGTACTTGCTCCTTTCGCTGACCTGTAACCTACTTCGAAGTCAGCTCTACTGGGTTCACCAGAAGGTATTTCTCACTTTCTTAATCCCCAAAGTTCCCAGGTATTGGAAGGATTTTTAGGATTTTCGGAATATTTTTCTGGTTTCCGAGATTTCCCTGGAGCTAGGAAGAATATTCCAGACCCTGAGAAGCAGTGCTGTTTCCCGGCCTTGTCCTTTCTATTCTTTCCCAGTTGCCTCAGTTACACTGTCCTGTGACTGGACATCCTAAGGGCATCCTTAGGGGCATCCTAAGCTCTGAATCGCTGCTCTGACCTCACTCACCGCTCTTCTCTGGCCCTCCCTGTCTCTCAGGTGACTGAGGGTGCCTCTCTGTTGCTGTCTGTGCTTCGGGACCCTGCCCTCCAGAGGACATCCAAGGCCTGGTACTTGCTGCGTGTCCAGGCCTTGCAGGTGGTGGCATCGTACCTCAGCCTCTCATCAGACAGCCTCTCAGCCTCCCTGCGGGAGCAGCTCTGTGCCCAAGGTGAAAGAATAGGGCGGATGATGGCCCTTTGTGGTCTAATTGTGTGGTTTGTCTGCTCTCAGTTCTTCTCAAGCCCTCATCCCCTCTGCTGTCCCAGCTGTGTGGACTAGCCCACTGAGAGGCTGCGTAGAGTAGGCCTGGGATAGCATATGAGTTTCTGTTTGTCTGCTGACTAATCGATTGCTGAGTACCTGGCTGGAATGGTATACTAACAAGGATTCTGAGGCCCTGCGTGGTCCGAGGGAAAGGGTTCTGTGATTGATTCGCTCTGTCTGCCTTAGGCACAGAAGGAGAACAGTGGCAGCATGCTTTGCATTTGCTATCTTAGTAGGTGAAGGTGGTGGCAGTCCTGGCTGCATCATCCCCCTTCTTGTCCCCCCACTGCCACCCCCTGCACAGGCTGGCAGACGCCTGAGATAGCACTCGTCGACTCCCATAAGCTCCTCCGAAGCATTATCCTCCTGCTCCTGGGCAGTGATGTGCTCTCGATTCAGAAGGCAGCTGTGGAGACACCATTTCTGGACTATGGTGAGTCTGAGAAAGAGAGCGAGGCCCGGTGGGAATGAACAGGGTCGGGCTGCCCGTTTTGCCTCCAGAGGATCCAGGCTGTGACTGAGTGATGATGGTCTCGTCTCTCTCCTTTGCTACAGGTGAAAATCTGGTACAAAAATGGCAGGTTCTGACAGAGGTGCTGAGCTGCTCAGAGAAGCTGGTCTCCCGCCTGGGCCATCTGGGTAGTGTGAGCGAAGCCAAGGCGTTTTGTTTGGATGCCCTGAAACTTACGACGAAGCTGCAGATACCGCGCCAGTGAGTACTGGCCGGAGGAGGCCAGGTCCAGAACCTGAGTGCCCGCATGCTGGACTCTGGGTTCCCAGACTCTTCCACAGATTAACGTGTTATGTTTGGAGAGGTTGGGAGAAGGTATTCCATGGCTCAGTAAGTGGGAAATGCTGAGCTAACCAAGGTTAGACGTTTTTATTTCCTGTAGGACTTCTCACGTCCTTTAATACGCTGATCTGCCTTGTAACTCTCCGAAAAGGAGAGCTGGTGTACCGTGTTTCCCTAAATCCCTTTGCCCACAGGATCCTTTTTTGGGGAGGGAATGTGCTTCGGGAAATCCTGTCCTGGTGCACAGAGATGACTTGGGATGAGGGAGAAGCCTAGAGGGTTTTCCCAGGGTAGACTCGAAGTCAGCCCAAGGGAGTAGAGGCCCTCCAGAGGCTAGGAGCCTGCCCTGGTGCTGCCTGTGAAGGCGACAGAAAGATGGACTCAGGAACACAAAGAGTTTCATCAGCTGATTGTCCTCTCCTCTCCCAACAAGGTGTGCCCTGTTCCTGGTGCTGAAGGCGGAGCTGGAGCTGGCACGCACTGACGTTGACCTCTGTGAGTCGGACCTGCGGCAGGTTCTGTTCTTACTGGAGTCTTGCACAGGTGAGCAGCCATGCCCCCGCACCCACGGGCAGTGGCGAGAGTGGCACACACACTACGACACATCTTCGCGTATGAGAGTGTGGGTCCCTTCTAAATCAGAGACTTCTAACTCCTCTGCCTCAGTCAGACCACTGGTGTTCCTCCTTCAGATGGCTTGTCCATGACTAACCCTATGTGCCTCTACTTTTCAGCGCTGCCTAAATCATTTTGGCTATTTAAATTTAATTTAAATAAAATTTACAATTCATTCCTCAGCCACTTGCCACATTTCATGTGCTCAGTAGCCACTCTGTGCCTAGTGGCCACTCTATTGGACAGCACAAATGCAGTGTCCTCAGGAGGGCTTAAATTAATAATTAAATAGTGTATTTATGGTACATCTTTTCTTATCAACCACTTTTACCTCTAGTATGTGACCCACACAAAACCTTGGAAAGTCAGGTGGACGCATGGATTTTTTTTCACTTGTAAAACGAGGGGGTTGAGAAATTCGGTGTTGCGGGCCAGGGTCATGGGCCTAGTTGGGGACCGGGGCCAGGATTAAGATGTGGGCCTCCTGGTGCCCGCCTGCTTTCCCGAGCCGTGCAGCTGTCTCAGGTGCAGGTATGGGGGCTTTGCGGTTTGTGTTTATCCATTGTGGGATGGGAAGAAACGTTAGGGATTTTACTGAAAAAATAATAAGCCACGTTCATATTTAGTCTGTTCATATGGTAACTCCTATAAGCAGTAGGTAAATAACACCTATATTAAGGAGTTGGGCCCTGGGGTAGCTCAGGAAGCACTTGGTAAGACTTCTCCCAGTTTTGTAATTCTGGCTCCACTCTCCCCAGAGTTTGGCGGGCTAGCCCAGCACCTGGACTCTGTGAAGAAAATCCACCTGCAGAAGGGCCAGCAGCAGACCCGGGCCCGGCGTCCTCCAGAGCTCCCTGAAGAGGAGCCCTTCCTCAGAGGCCCTGCCCTGGAGCTGGTAGCCACTGTGGCCAAGGAGCCTGGTGCTGTGGCACCTTCTACTAACTCTTCCCCTATCCTGAAAGTGAAGCCCCAGCCCAGCCCCGGCTTCCTGACCCACCCGCCCACGTGCGACTGCCTGCTCTGTGCCAGCCCCGTGCTCTCGGCTGTCTGTCTGCGCTGGGCGTTGGTCACAGCGGGGGTGAGGCTGGCCACGGGCGATCAGGCCCAGGGTCTGGAGCTGCTGCAGGTCGTGCTAAAGGGTTGCCCTGCAGCCACGGAGCGCCTCACCCGAGCTCTACAAACTACCCTGAATCACAAAGCGCCTCCCTCCCCCGTCCCGAGCCTCTTGGACGAGATCTTGGCTCAGGCCTATACACAGCTGGCACTGGAGGGGCTGAGCCGGCCATCACACAAGAGCCTAGGGAAGGTCCTGGAGTCAGGGCTGAAGTTTGTGGCAGCACGAGTACCCCACCTGGAGCCCTGGCGAGCCAGCCTGCTCTTGGTTCGGGCCCTTGCAAAGCTGGCTGGCCTCAACTGCTGCACTACCCAACTTTTTGCAAGCTCCTGGGGCTGGCACCCACCATCAATAAAACCCTCCCCAGGCTCAGAGCCCTCTAAGCCGCGGAGCCAAAAACATTCTGGAAGGGGGCGTCAACGGGCAACCTCATCTACCCAGCTCCTCCATAATACCTCTCTAAAAAGTCTGGAAGGTGGAGGACTGCCCTGTACACCGAAGCCCCCAGGCCAGGTCAGGCCAGCAGGCACTCGCGTCCCTTTCACTGTGTTTGAGGAAGTCCTCCCTGCAAAGAGCAAGCCTGAGGTTCCCAAGGCCCCGAGGGTACAACAGAGGGTCCAAACGCGCCTCCAGGTGAGGTGGGACTGTGACTGGGTGGTGTTGGTGTCAGGTGGGGTTGTTCTAGAGAATTCTGCAGAGTAGGTGTCTCTCCCAGGGCCTGGTGGGACCTTCAAGTCTACGTTACCTACGCAGAAAGACAATTCTCCCTTTGTTTCAGACAGAAGGTGCTTTCCTTAACTCTGTGGTTCCTCTTCCTTTTCATCCTTCGTCCTTTTGTTCTCTTCCTCCTTCCACACCCAAGAGTCCCTGCCCTTGATTGAGCTGCCTTGATTAGAGAGGTTAATCTTTAAATCTCCAAAGGCCTCTGAGATTGTGCCTCTGCAGCGCCACCTGCTGGCAGATGCCTTGGCACTGAAGGCCCCTTGGCCCTTCTCCCTTTCCCACCCATCCCAGGTGAACTTCAGTGATGACAGTGACTTGGAAGACCCTGTCTCAATTGAGGCACGTCTTGCAGAGGGGCCCAAGAGACGGGGCACTGCTTCCCGGGGCCGGGGCCGAGCCAGGAAGGACCCCGGCCTGAAGACTGTTTCGGTGGCAGCCTCAAGTAGTGCCTCTGGGCACCCAGGCCTGGGTGGTAGGAGCCGGAGGGCCAAGAAGGTGACATCAGGACACTGTGAGGAGCTGAGCTCTGAGATCATGAGGACCATCCCTGAGGAGGAAATGACTGACGACCAGATGGAAATGAGCTTTGAGATCCTCAGGGGCTCTGATGGGGAAGACTCAGCCTCAGGTAAGACGGTAACGGTGGGAGGTAGAAGGTGCATACATTTTGCCGGGGCGGGGGTGGGGGGGAGTTGCTCTGGGGCCAACGCACAAGAAATAACTGGCGTCAACGACAGTACAGAAATATAACTTCATTCCTGGCTCTGGGACTAGAACCCGGAAAGAACAAAGGGGATGGCAGGAGGAAGGAACTACAGAAAGTCATGCTCTCTTCCTAGGTGGGAAGGCGCCAGCTCCGGGACCTGATACAACCATAGGAGAATGTGAAGTGCTGAGACGTGATTTTAGTAAAGAAGAGCTGCCCATCCCTTGCCCAGACAAGGATCTCGGTCCTCGGCTCCGACTCCCCTCTGCCCCTGTAGCCATTGGTGAATATGCTGACCACTGAGGTCTGGTCACTGGGAGAGGGCGAGCCTCTAGGTCACTTGATCTTGATGCCCTTGTAGCCTGTCCATGGTTCTGTCTTTGGATCTCCATCTAGATCTGGTTGCCTTTGAACTTGGTTTTGAATCCCATCACTCTCTCCACTAGCCGTGTGCCAGTCACTCAGCCTCTCTGAGCTTCTCTTTACTTACCTATAAAATGGGGTTTGGGAGGATGGAGTGAGTTGATGTAAGTTGCATAGCGTCCCACTTGGCACATTGCCCTTCGTAAATGGTAGCTTTTATTATCCAAGTGGGAGACGAGATAGAGCCTTGGAAACTTGGAACTTTCTTGGAAGTTCCATCAGCTAAGGAGGATGGGACTCATCTTCAGCAAGTATCTTCACCTTCCTCTAGGTCTCTCTACCCTGGATTCCATCTGTGACTTACTGACCATTGCTTTCCGTGGGGTTAGTCACTGCCCTCCTAGTGGGCTTTATGCTCACCTCTGCCGCATCCTGGCTTTGTGCTTGGGCCACCGGGATCCCTACGCCACAGCCTGCCTTGTCACCGAGTCTGTGTCCATCACCTGTCGCCACCAGCTGCTCACCCACCTTCACAGGCTGCTCAGGTGAGTTGCCCCGAGGCCCATGCAGGGGCAGACTGGAAGGAAGGTCCAGATTTTGACGGAGGGAGAACTCACCCCTACTTGTGTCGTCTGCAGCAAGGCCCAGAAGCACCGGGGATCACTTGAGATGGCAGACGAGCTGCAGAGGCTGAGCCTGCAGGACAGGCCCGGAGATGTCCCCCTGGCCCGCATCCAGCACCTCTTTTCCTTCAGGGCTTCAGGGTCTGGCCAATTCCCTGAGCCCGAGAAGGAGAGTTTCCAGGAGTGCCTGGCTCTGATCCCCAGCGGTATGGCAGCAGGCTTCAGCTGGCTCATCTGTCCTTTTTTGCATCTTCTTACTAAGGAGTTGGGTGAAGAGTTTAAGACATTAGTTAACATAGATTTCTGACCCTTATGGAAGGATATGTCCTATTTTTTCACTGATCTGTCATTTTGTTACTCTCACCAAAGAGAGAATTGTCCTAAATCCGGAAGTCTTGGTGTTTTGTTTTTTTTTCTTTTTTTTTTTTAACTTCCACCTTGAGTTCCTAGCAGATTCAGTGTCTTTTTTCAGGGGTAGGTTCAGATGTCCAGAGTCTCCCTGCACTAACACGTGAAACACGTTAACAGATGATTTGAGTGCCTTCCTCTGTGCAGGAGCTTTCGTTAGTTTCTGTGAGGGACGTAAAGAAGTGCAAGATGTGGTCTCTCTCCACAGGGGGCTGTCAGGGGAGAGCACCTGGAACTCCAGTGACCAGGGCAGATTTTTTAGAGTTGTCTTGAGTGATGGATAGGAATTGAGGGCAGAAGACGGGGAAGGGAGCTCCTGATAAGAGCTGAAATGATTCTGGGTATGCCCTGTGCGTCAGGGGTGACCGTGTGCGTGTTGGCTCTGGCCACGCTCCAGCCCGGAACTGTGGGGAACATCCTCCTGCTGACCCGGCTGGAAAAAGACAATCCCCCAGTCACTGTGCAGATCCCCACCGCCCAGAACAAGGTAGGTTTCCTGGGCCAGCGAGCAAAGTTGGGCTGGGGGTAGGCTTCTGATCCCGCTGCTCACGTTCCACGACTGGGGGACGGAGAGGTGGCGATCACACGGACAAGCAGAAAGCTCACAGTCCCATCTCCCAAAGCTTCCTCTGAGTTCGGCCCTGAAAGAGTTTGACGCCATCCAGAAGGAACAGAAGGAGAACAGCAGCTGTACTGACAAGCGAGAATGGTGGACAGGGCGGCTAGAGCTGGACCATAGGATGGAGGTGTGTGCCCCCAAGGTGGGGTGGGGTCAGGGCTGCCCTGGGAGTGCCCCTGGGTGTCCGTCTTCTCTCTCAGGGGTCCCGGGCTAGTGCTGAGTTACCTCAAGTCCTTTCTGGAAGCATAGCCCTAAGTAAAAAATGATGTCACTTGAGAAAGACTTTAAACAGAGCCAAAAACTCGAAGGTGTTATGGCGACAGAATATTTGAGGATACATCCGAGGAAAGGGATTTAACAAGCCCAAGTATCAGCTCCCCGGGTTTAGCTTTCATTGCCCGCCTGTTTGTATTTGTCACAACACAGCGCTATGTAATAAATCATCTTACCTGTACTCCCCCAGAGTCCCCGCAAATGAAAAATGTTTCTAGCTTCTTGCCTTTTTAACTGGCGGGAAGATGTGTAAAACAAATACACACGTTGGAAAACCCATTTCCTCAGCCCCTCTCTGACTGCAGGTTCTGTTCTTCCTCATTCAGGCTCTCATTGCGTCCCTAGAGAAGCATGTGTTGGGCTGCTGGAGGGGACTCTTGCTGCCGTCCAGTGAGGACCCCGGCCCTTCCCGGGAGGCCTCCCGCCTACAAAAGTTGCTGCAGGAATGTGGCTGGAGATATCCTGATGCAGCGCTGCTGAAAGTGAGTTGAGAAATCCGGGAGGGGGAAGAAGCTGGACTTAGTTCTTTCCCCCCCTGCCATTGTGAGTGGAGATGGGAGCGACGGCCCTCGCTGACCACCGTTCCCTTGCAGACCGTGCTCAGTGCTGCCAGGACCCTCACCCCTCAGGACATTGAGACCTTGGCCTATGGGCTGTGCCCAGCCCGGCCGGAACGAGCCCAAGAGCTTCTGAGTGAGGCAGTAGGACGTCTTCAGGGTCAGACAGTACCAAGCAATAGGCATCTTGTCTTAGTGCTAGACAAGGTAAGGAGCCGGGGGCTGGAGGGGCCGTATTTGGGGGGCGGCCGGCACCAGCTCACCCACAAGCCCCTTTCTGACGCTTGGGTATGCCTGGCTAGGGATGGTAACCCCTGCGTGCTTTCTGTCCAGGACCTGCAAAAGCTGCCTTGGGAGAGCATCCCCAGCCTCCGGGCACAGCCCGTCACTCGGCTGCCCTCCTTCCGCTTCCTGCTCAGCCACTCCATCATCAAAGAGGTAGATTTCCGGGAGTGGGGAATGATTAGTGATTGAGGGAGATCTGGGAAGACAGGAGCGCTTCTTCGGGTTGGGATGGCTCGGTCGTGGAAAGGGGTTTGACGTTTGTTGAAGCTCGGGCTCTCTGGCCAGACCAGGACCCTGATCACCGGTGTCTTCTCCTCAGTGCGGGGCCTCGGCAGTGCTAAGCCAAGGGGTGGATCCACGCAATACCTTCTATGTCCTGAACCCTCACAACAACCTGTCAAGCACAGAGGAGCAATTTCGAGCCAATTTTAGCAGGTCAGGGGGATAAGAGTAAGAAAGGGGGTGGGGGGAGGGTAGACGGGGACAACACGTCCTTTTCTCCAGAATCAAAGGTTGCAGCCCACCTTTCCCTAGTATTCCCTCCGCCCTCTTTGCCAGCCGACCCCAGTTCTTACTCCTACCTTTTCCCTTCAGTGAAGCTGGCTGGAAAGGGGTGATTGGGGAGGTGCCGAGCCCGGAACAAGTGCAGGCGGCCTTGACGGAGCATGACTTATATATGTGAGTGCTTAGGGCAGGGAAGCGGGGAGGGGGGCGGTCTCAGAGGAGGGTATCACCATAGTTTGCTTTGGGGCGTCCAAGCCGCTGGCTGACTCAGGATGCCCCTGGGGACATGGCAGAGGCCCGGCATTGCTAGGTCAGACTCCTCTCACATCCTTCTGCCTTAGCTATGCAGGGCACGGGGCGGGTGCCCGCTTCCTGGATGGACAGGCTGTCCTGCGGCTCAGCTGCCGGGCAGTCGCCCTGCTGTTCGGCTGCAGCAGCGCAGCGCTGGCTGTGCATGGAAACCTGGAGGGGGCTGGCATCGTGCTCAAGTATATCATGGCTGGCTGGTGAGTCTCGAGGGCCTAACTTAGGTTCCTACCCCAGGTTCTTTCCCAGGTCTGAACCCTCAATCCTTCCTCTTTTATGCCCCACCTTCCTCCTGTTCTAGTTTCCTGGCATGCCTGGGCCTTTAACCCTTCACGGAGCTGAACCTTTGCCCTCGTCTGCCCTTCTCCTGAAACTATGGACCAGGGCACTTCCCATTGGGTCACTCCTCTTTCCTCACCCACTACTCCCAGTCATGTTTTCTTACGTATTTTGTTTTAGAGCCCTCACTTTGTAGTTCTTCTCTTTTCCCAGTCCCCTGTTTCTGGGTAACCTCTGGGATGTGACTGACCGTGACATTGACCGCTACACGGAGGCTCTGCTGCAGGGTTGGCTTGGAGCAGGCCCAGGAGCCCCTCTTCTCTACTATGTCAACCAGGCGCGCCAGGCTCCCCGACTCAAGTATCTTATTGGGGCTGCACCTGTGGCATATGGCTTGCCTGTCTCCCTGCGGTGATTCCTTGGAGCTGTCCTATAGGAGATAGAAGCCATGTGACTGTTCTACCTCCTATTCTTAGATTTAATCCTTAGGATTAATATTTTAAATGACTTTTCCAGTGTTTTATATGATTTAACCTTAATATAATAAAGATGTAACACTTAAACCCTGTGTTTTGTGTGGTTCATCTGAGAATATTTGAAGACAAAATTATTGCTCCCTCCCACTGTGTGGTACTATAAAGAGGTGAGAATAGCTTGCAGGAGTCCAAGTCTGAGAGTGTTAGGAAGCAAGGCAAAACCTCAGGACAAAGGTGGGCCTGGCTTGGCCTCAGCAGACAAAGCTGGAGAGGGGTATCAAAATGCTCTGGCTCAGTTGGTTGAGCGTCTGACCTTTGATTTTGGCCCAGGTCATGATCCCAGGGTCGTGGGTGGAGCCCAAGGCAGGCTCCGCACGGAGCGTGGAATCTGCTTGAGATTTTCTCTCTCTCTCTCTCTCTCTCTCTCTCTCTCTCTCTCTCTCTCTCTCTCCCCATCCCCCTCCGGCCCCCCCAAAAAAGAAAATTCTCTACTCTAGGTTGAGACAAAGTCTCCAGGAAGGGTAGAAATAGACCCACTGAGAGTGTCTTGGCCAGGTACTGCCTTGTCTTCCTGTGCTCAGGTATCCTGGGAGTAAAACTAGCTTTAATGCCTCAGCTGCCCTGCCCCCCTCCACAGCGGGTGTCAGAGGCTCTTGTTCTCTCCCCCACATATGCCGGTTACACTTGTCAGGGCCGTGCACGTCGGCAGTAGATTCTCTGGGATTCTGCTATTATATATTTTCTCTCTCACCAACTAGATTGTTAAATTCCTCAGAAGTACATTATCTTACACTCTCGTGTATCCCTCACATCTAACACATGGTAAAACATCGTTTTGATTAATAAACTTTGTACTGTACTTATTGGTTGATAACGTGCCTCCTTATTATCTCCATCACCAGACTCTTTGTGATCCCAAAGCACCGCGTTTGCGATGCTCAGTAGCCACGAACTTCGCAGGCTTCTTGCTTGCCTGGCATTATGTTTACATTACCCACGTGGAGTAGCATACATTGCTTTGCAATATTGCCATGAACTGGATATTTTTAAGATTTTTATAAGTTCCTTGAGGGTAGGAGGCCTGTTTGCAACAACTTTAAGTATGCCAGGCGGAGGAGGTTTTGTGAAAACCACGGACCGCTCTCCATAAACTTAAAAGCGCCATCCCTTCTCTTCCGGGACAGAGGATCATAGAGATGGGAGGCGCAGCGAGGCCTCCGGGCGCATCCATCGAGATGCGCAGAGGGCGGCTAGAGCGTTGCTCGCCGAGCCGGCTTCCGCTTCGTTAGTCCTCCTTCCCAACATGGCGCAGTCAGTTAACATCACCGAGCTGAACCTGCCACAGCTAGAGATGCTCAAGAACCAGCTGGACCAGGTAGGAACGGGCGGCCGACACCCCTTTCCCGCCTCACATCCCTTCTGCCCACGCGGACTCCCTCGCCCCCATTCCTCCCCTCTTTGGGATGCTTGCCTTCCCCTGCGAAACCCCCACGCCACCCCAGGACCAGCCCCCTCCCCGGCAGTGCTTCCCTCTCTCTCCAGCTCCCAGACTGACCCTGTCTCCCGTCCTCCGTAGGAAGTGGAGTTCTTGTCCACGTCCATTGCCCAGCTCAAGGTGGTACAGACCAAGTATGTGGAAGCCAAGGACTGTCTGAACGTGCTGAACAAGAACAACGAGGGTATGGGGTAGGCGCGCGAAGGCGACATGGGGGATGTGGTGAGCCGGCTACTCTCGCCCCGCCTTCTAATCCAATTGTCCTTACCTGAGAAGAGAAAGCAATCCACTACGTATTGTATACCGCTACATGAGCCCTTTGCATGTTGCCTGCCTAGAGTTGAAATGTACAGGACATTCCCGTGTTCCTGTTCTCCCCGCTTCCGTTCCTTTTTACCATCTCTGCGCTGTGCCATATTGGAACTCCCTTTAACGTCTTAACCTTCCCCAGATGTTTGTCTTAATTGCTTTCACAGGGAAAGAATTACTCGTCCCACTGACGAGTTCTGTATCCTTTCCACAGAAACTGCTACCCTGCTGTCTCTTTTTCTCTCTCACCCGCCTCTGGGGGAGGAGAGGGAGGGATTAGTCTTGATTACTCCAGAGTGTCCCCGCGATTCTGAGAACACTCTCATTATACACGCTTTGTACCTCTTCTAACCTGGGGTCAACCTCCAGCTAATGCTTTGGGAGCACCAAGGCATATGTAGAATTGAAGGTGTGATGATCTCCCTTTGCTGTTTGAGAATATCCTCTAATATGAAGACAAAACAGGTGTGTTTACACTTTTACTAATAACTTATTAGACATAAACGGTAGGAGAATAGCAGGATATAGAGACAAGGGGCTCTGTGTGTGAATCCTCAATTTTGGCTTACCAGTGGCAATTTCCAAACTGTTGTTACTAAGAAATCTGGATTGTTTGACTTGAATGAGTCAGTCATGACAATAGGGCTGAGAACTGACAGGCTAAAAAGAAAACAACAGAAGTAGTGCAGTAAGGATTGGCCACATAGCATTAAGGCCATCAGGAATTAGCTATGAGGGAAAGTGGTCTGGCTTTTTTTTTTTTTTTTAATGGTTTACTTTTTTATTTTTGAGAGAGAGAGATGAGCCTGAGTAGGGGAGGGGCCGAGGGAGAGAGAGAGAGAGAGAGGCAGACAGAATCTGAAGCAGGCTCCAGGCTCGAGCTGTCAGCACAGAGTCTGACACGGGGGCTCGAACCCATGAACTATGAGATCATGACCTGAGCTGAAGTCGGACGTTTAACTGACTGAACCACCCAGGCGCCCTGAGGCTGGCTTTTCACTGTTCCTAGTCCCCAGCAGTAGGAAAATACCGGATGTAGTCCTTCTGGAGGGGCTAGTGGGAAGAATGATAAGAACTGCTTGGAGGATGGGAGACAAATCAGGGCAAGAGAGTGGTTCCAGCATCTGCCGTTTTCTCCATAAGGCACCGAGGTCTGTGTCCCTCCCCATCTGGAGTGTATAGGCATAGTTCTAAGGCCTCCAGATCCTTCGGCACTTGTGCCCTGTCGCTTTATAGAAAAGAAGGGCAAGCAGGTTAGCTGACAGGGAATCATGACTCCTGCTGGGCTAGTTCTCCCTTAATCCTTGCTTCTCAGATGTATGTCCCTGGGAAGCTACATGATGTGGAACATGTCCTCATCGATGTGGGAACAGGCTACTATGTAGAAAAGGTGAGTGGAAGGAACCACGGGGGCGCCCCTCTGAGCAGGGAAAGGAAGGTTAGGGGAAGCGCTCGCGAGTGCAGCATGGGGGTCTCCTCGGAGCCCTTCATTCACCTCTGACCTTGCAGACAGCTGAGGATGCCAAGGACTTTTTCAAGAGGAAGATAGACTTCCTCACCAAGCAAATGGAGAAGATCCAGCCAGCTCTGCAGGAGAAGCATGCCATGAAACAGGGTAAGGTTGGCCGGGGGCACCTCCATGATAAAGAACATGGATTCCAGTGTGTGACTGGGGGCGTCCCCTTTGCCAGATTGAAGCCATGTCTTTCTCTTTGTTGTCTAGATGTATAATTCTCTAGATTCTGTGCATTACATACTCAGTATTTGTGGATTCCTGGGTTGGGTGCTTGAGAATTTTAGAATAAGGAAATCCTATCTTTGTTCTTGACGAGGTCCTATTTAATGGGATGGAGTGGGGGAGAGGATACGTGTAAATGAACACGCAGGAAAGAAATACAGCCCTAACTAAGGACTAGCCATTGCAAGCCTGGCTACACATTAGAATCACCCAGGAAGTTTAAAAAGAAAGCCGGAGGCCAATCCATACCAATGAAATCACCCTGGGGATGCGGGAATTCTGGGGGGTCAGTGTTTGTTTAAAAGCTCCCTGGGTAATTCTGTTACACAGTCAGGATTGAGAACCACTGTTCCAAAGGCAAAACCCTTGACCACAGTATAATTTTCTGGTTATGTTTGAATAATACTGTATTTTGTTCATTTTTATGTCCCAGTGGTTATCATCTTTACTGATCATTGTAGACTCTAAATTTGTGTGCGTCCTCCAGTGAATCACTGTGTTAAAGTTTTGGTAACTGTACTAGCTTGTCTACCTGTCCTTAATTTTTTTCTCACTTTTCCTGAACTCTGGGTTCATTGCTCTAGCTCTAGACCAGGGTCTGACTCTTCCTTTTTTCCACAGCTGTCATGGAGATGATGAGCCAGAAGATTCAGCAGCTCACAGCCTTGGGGGCAGCTCAGGCTACTGCCAAGGCCTGAGAGCCTGTTTCAGAAATGGGACAGAGGGACCCTGCTTCAAGGAGCCTGGGACTTTGTGGGTGTGGCTTTCTGGGGTCAACGAAGAGAAGGGTCTTGGGTTTCACGCTAATAAATGTGCCAGCTGGCCAGAATGTTGGTCGTTTCTTGGATTAAGCAAAGGACTGGTGGTGAGACGGGAGGGCGGTGGTCGAGACCGCGGTGCCCCTTCCCTGGAGCCGGCTCCGTCGGGGTGAGGCGGCGCTTATCTCGGAGGCTCCACGCTGGGCCTTTCGGGGAGTTGCGGAGAAGTCCTGCGCGGCGCCGGTCTTTGCGGCCGGTTCCCATGGGAACGGTCCGGCGGAAGTGAAGCTGCGCGGGCTCTTCCTCTTCCGGGTCGGAGACCCGCCTCCCCACGGGGGGAGGCTGCATGGGCCACCGCTTCCTGCGCGGTCTTCTGCCTCTGCTGCTGCCGCGGCCGCCAGCCCCCCGGGCCGGGCCCCGCACGCTCAGCCTGGAGTCCGTCCCGCCGCCCAAGCGAGCCCGCGGCAGCCGCATGGCACCACCCCGGATCGGGACGCACAACGGCACTTTCCACTGCGATGAGGCCCTGGCGTGCGCCCTGCTGCGCCTCCTGCCCGAGTACCGGGTACGGTCGGCTGAACGTGCCTCCGGGGCGGGCCGCGCCCCTGCACCCCTCCTCGCTCGCGACCCCGGCCGCCCCCTCACCTCCTGTGTCCCCTGCAGGACGCAGAGATCGTGCGGACCCGGGACCCCGAAAAACTGGCCGCCTGTGACATCGTGGTAGACGTGGGTGGCGAGTACGACCCGCAGAGACACCGATACGACCATCACCAGAGGTGAGCTCCCAGATGCCGTGTCTCGAACTCCCTGGGCCTCGGCTCGCCTGTGCTCCGAAGCAGCCGTGCCCCGCGGTGGTCCGGCCCGTGTCGGCGAAGGGAGCCGCCTCATCCTTGCCGGCAAACCCCCGAGCCCCGTGGGAGATTCCGTCGCGGTCTGCACCCGTCCCCCGGGCCCCGGCGCCCCCCCGCGCCCCCCCCCTGCCTCCCGGGCCGGCCTCTCGCCGCTCCCGACTGGCCGCCTTCCTCCGCTCCGTCAGGCTTTTCTCGCACCGTGCCGGTGCCCGGGCCGCCCTGCTTCGGACAGCCGGGCCCGCGCGGCGGCGGCGGTTGGTGACAGCTCAGACGCGCGCGGTCATCCAGTGGGAAGTTTTCTTCTCCGAGGCTAGCCCGTTGTCCGCAGGACCCTTCCAGGCCTCTTCCCCTCCCCTCAGGCCCTTGCCTCCGCCAGCTCCCTCGGGGAGTGACCCTGCCTCCCACTTTTCAAAGGAATTCGAGCCTTTCCTTACAGGCGCACCTCCCGTTCCCAGGCAACCCCAGCTCCCTCCTCCCAGTTCAGGACACTCATTCCCTTCTGTTCGCCCCTTTCCAGACGTTACTACTTTTTCCTCTGGGGGCTCACACTGCCATTCTCGAGAACCACCCCCCACCCCCCACCCCCGCTTCTGCTTTCTGCCCACAGCCTGAAACTCTGCCCTACCTACCGTCTCTCTGGAGATCAAAGGAGGGAATGAAAAACCCCTCATACACACCGCACTGTTTACAGTGGTGATCTCTGAGAGATCGTGAGGAGGTTGTATTTTAATTCTCTTGAAGTGTGTCTCCTCTTCACTTACTAAGTGTACATACTACGTTCATAAATGACCAGGTGTGGGAACGCTCCTGGTACTTATAGCCTCATCTCCTACCCTCCCTTCCAAGCTCGTCTTCAGAAGAGCTGACCCTGGCTCCACCTCCCTTCCAGTTCATTCCATTCATTCGTGTAGCTGGTCCTCTCCCAGTCTCTCCACTGGCAGTGCTCATGGAAGGGGCACCAGTGACCTCCATACCAAACTCAGGTTGCTGGCTGAAGGTCTCGCTTTAACTGGCCTCTTAGGGGCATTTGACAGTATTGACTAATTTCCTTTTTTCTCATGATTTTAGATACATTTTTTTAAAATTATGCAGTATTTGATACACGAATGTACATTTTTGGAATGTAAAGCCTATAATGAACACCCAAGAACCAATCTCCCAACCTAAGAACTAGAACATCACCATTACCTTTGGATCTGTGCCCAAGCACTTCTTCCCTGTCCCCTCCTTCCCCCTCCCCCCACCCCCGTCCCCAGAAGTAAGCAGTATCCTTAATTTGTGTCCGTTGTGCCCTTGTTCTGCTGTGTCGTTGAGCACATCTGTTCCCATCAACAATTTAGTTTTGCTGCTTTTTGAACTTTTTTCTGAGGGAGTTACTGTTTGTTAGTCTTTACACCTTATGGACATTTCATAAATACTTTTGTATTTACTATTTAATAGTAAAAAACACTAAAGCAAAAAATGAGCTCCCCAGGGGATTATGAGGGCCTGGTAGTTAGAAATGACAGCTAGCCCACCTTTCCCCTGTTCTCTGTGCCACCGAGAGTTCAGATTCCTGCCTCCCTCCCTCACCTGCGCCGCCGCATGTGTTTCTGTATGCCGGCCGGCACGGCGCTCTAACATCTGCTTGTCTGCTTCAAGCCTCTCCGTGGCTCCCCACTACCTACAGACGGAGTCCGAACCCCAAGATACGGCGGACAGGGCCTGCCGCCATCTGGCCCCTGCTGACCCTTCGAGCTTTATCTATTGCCACTCCTCACATCCGAGCTGCCTTTCCTGCAGTTCCATGAAAAGACCTCTTAGCCATTGTACATGTTGTTCCATCTGCCTGGAATGCCTTTTCTCCTTCACCTTTTGTCTGCAGGCGACACCTACTCATTCATCGTTTAGCCTGAAGGCACTCCCTCCCACTCCCTGTCTTTGTTTATATAACCTAGCTAGAGCCTTCACTTGGTCGCTTGTGCGCTTGTCTGCCCCTGGTAGATGAACTTGAAGGAAGGGACGTTGTCTTAGGTCCTTTTTTTTTTTTTTTTCATCCCTAATGTCTAAAACACAAAACCTGGCACGTGGTAGCATTCAACACACCATTGTTGAGTGAAGGCCTGAATGGGGACTCCAGGCCGAGGTCCATGTGGAGCCCCCAGGAAAAGCTGAAGCCTCCACAGCTGGGCTTTCCCCTCCCCACTCCGGAGTATCCTCCAGCGTCCTCACCTACTCGTGCCTGCGCTCACACCCCCACCTCCCTGCGCTCCTCAGATCTTTCGCAGGGACCATGAGCTCCCTGTCTCCTGGGAAGCCGTGGCAGACCAAGCTGAGCAGCGCGGGACTCGTCTACCTGCACTTCGGGCACAAGCTGCTGGCCCAGCTGCTGGGCACTAGCGAAGAGGACAGCACGGTGGGCACCATCTATGACAAGGTGGGGACCCAAGGACAGAGATGACCCGCGTATACGTCTCCAGCAGCTGGGAGTGGGCCTCGGCAGGACTGGGCCTCAGGTCAGGATTCCTGGCCCAGAGCCAGCCCGGCACCCTCTCCCTCAGGCTCCTCCTCTCCCAAGGAGATGGTTAGTCTCTCCCATGTCTGCCCCGGGGGGCGGTTGTGAGAAGTGGATGAGGTGGTGTTTGGGGAGGGGGTTTGAAAACAATAAAGCGCCATTCCTGGTCCTTTTCTTGACCTGACAGGCAGAAACAGTCACTCAGCAACTTGGTAATAGAGGAGGCTGCTTGTGTTTGGAAGTGTGAGGCAGAGAGGTTCCGGCTGCCCTGAAGGGGGAGGGAGCAGATCCTGGGCGCACGAATTGGAAAGCTCAGCTGGGCAGGGTTCATGAAAACTGCTGCAGGTTCCGTCAGCATCCCCTGCAAACAGCTGCGGGGAAGGAATGGGGCCACTCGTCCTGGCACACATGTCACATCAAACAGGGATTCTAAGGACACCTACCTGGCCACACTCTGAAGAAGTTCATAAGTCGAACTTCAGGAGCGCCTGGGTGGCTCAGTCGGGTGGGCGGTGGACTCTTGATTTCGGCTCAGGTCATAAGCTCCCAGTTCATGAGCTTGAACGCCGAGTCGAGTTCTTCACTGAGCTTAGAGCCTGCTTGGGCTTCTCTCTTTTCCTCTCTCTGCCCCTCCCCTACTCGTGCATGTGCACTCTCTCTCTCTCTCTCAAAATAAGTAAATTTTAAAAAATAATAAGTCAGACCTCAGATTTAGTCAACTCTGGTTTTTGCAGAGGCCGTTGAGTTCATTCTCTCTCAGCTTGCCTGCCATCTGCCCCCGTGACACAGCAGTACGACCCAAAGAAGTGAAGAAATAACGAATGGCTGAATCGGAGCTTTTGGAATACTGGTTTTAGACTGCCTGGGTCAGTTTTCCCTTCTGCTGAGGGGTTTCTAAGCAATTAAAGTAGGTTACACCAAGTTTTAACTGAGCATCATGTTGGGGTCCAGACCGAGAGGTGCTGGCATAGAGGAGTTTTAGTTAGCTCTCCCCAAGAACAGCGCTTTCTGCAAACCACAGACGTATTGATATTGTATTGTCTCTACCCCCAGACTCCTGAGGCACTGTCCTGCCATTTCTGCAGGCTCAAGAGGTACAGCAGCTGTTCGCACCACGTGGCACATCCCGGGCTCCCCTGGGGCCACATCCCTGCTCCTGTGTCTCGCCCCGCACTCCCTCTCCTACCTGACTTGTGTTTGGCCAGACCCCTGTGTTCCTCATTCACCAGGTCACTGACTAGCCGACTTAATCCACCTGGAGACTCCCCTGCTCTCAGCCAGAGATCCATCCACTCCCACAGTGCCCCTCGTGGAACTCGAAACCTTTCTTGTTCTGAAGGCAGCAGCCCCCACCCCACACAACCGGCCCCCCAACGGGCCTGGCCTTGACTCAGGCGCCGCACGATGGTAGAGGGAATGCTGGATTAGAAGTCAGGTGACCTAAATACCAGCCCCAGCACTGTTAGCCTGACCTTAAGCTGCCTAACTCCCCGGTTCCCTCTTTCCTCATCTAATGAACATCAAGAGGCCTCATGGGACTTGGAAAAATTAGACGAAAGAGTGTGCGTGCACATACTTTGAAACCTAGACAGCTTTATGCAAGTGGTAGGTACCCTAAAGAGCATTTCTCCTGCTGCTGCCTTAGATGTACGAGAACTTCGTGGAGGAGGTGGATGCAGTGGACAATGGGATCTCCCAGTGGGAGGAGGGAGAGCCTAGATATGTGCTGACCACCACACTGAGCGCCCGGGTTGCTCGGCTTAATCCTACCTGGAACCAGCCCAACCAAGACACCGAGGTGAGGGGAGCCTCGGGGGAAGGGCTCATGAGGACCGTAAGTACTTTAGGGGAAGGAATGAGAGTGGCTGCCTCTTCTAGTCCTAGCAAAGTCAAAAGTTGGGGCTGGCACCATGGTTCTGATTCCCACGATTCCCAGGCCGGGTTCAAGCGCGCAATGGATCTAGTTCGAGAGGAGTTTCTGCAGAGAGTCGACTTCTACCAGCACAGCTGGCTGCCAGCCCGGGCCTTGGTGGAAGAGGCCCTGGCCCAGCGATTCCAGGTACGGGCCTGGGAGGGGGCACTGTGGTTCACGGCTGCGTGCCTGCTGGTCGGCACGGGCTCCCGCTTCCACCTGAACCTTCCAGCCATGCCTCCCTTTCAGGTGGACCCAAGCGGGGAGATAGTAGAGTTGGCAAAAGGTGGATGCCCCTGGAAGGAGCACCTCTACCACCTGGAATCTGGGCTGTCCCCCCCGGTGACCATCGCCTTTGTTATCTACACTGACCAGACTGGACAGTGGCGGGTACAGTGTGTGCCCAAGGAGCCCCACTCATTCCAGAGCCGGTAAGGCCCTTAAAGGACAGCCCTGCACACCTTCAGGCCTGTCTCAGCCCTTCATCAGAGGGAGCCACTAACCTTGGCCTCTTCTGTGCTCCCTCTGCTCCTCAAGGCTGCATTTGCTCCCACCAACTGCCTCTTTCTGCTCCCTTGTAGGCTGCCCCTGCCAGAGCCATGGCGGGGACTTCGGGGTGAGGCCCTGGACCAGGTCAGCGGGATTCCTGGCTGCATCTTTGTCCACACCAGCGGCTTCATTGGTGGGCACCACACCCGAGAGGGTGCCTTGAGCATGGCCCGTGCCACCCTGGCCCAGCGCCCAGTGCCGATACCTCCCACAAACCCCGCAGCCCAATAAAATGCCATCTGTCTCATACTGATCAAGTCCTTGCCCCATTATTGCCCTGCACTCTTTAGAGAACCGGCTGAAACTTGGGAAAAGTGGAATGTCTATTATATGTCACAGCCCACGGTAGGTATTTTCTCAGCTTTGCTTCCAAATCCTTTGAAAATCACCCAGTTCCTAAGGATAAATCATCTGACCAAGTTCATAAAAAGTGACAGCCATTTTAACCCAAAGTTCGTGCTGCCTTTTCTTCACTAGACCCCAACGCAGCTCCCTGGAAAAAAGTCTCGTAACTGAGTGGAAAACAATGAGAGGAATTTATTATTATTAGAAGTGGGAGTGAGGGGAGTGGGGCCGGACAGGCGGTGGCCCGGGGAGGGGGTCCCACGGGGCAGAGATTGGGGATGTCTCAGTAAAGAGGGGCAGATCATGAATAGAGCCTCCGCCCCCAGCTGGGGGCTCCTGGGTTCGGCCAAGCACTGGGCTAAAACGTGGAAACTGCGCATTGACAAAGTACAGAGGGATGTGGGCAATTCGGCCTGTGGACCAGCACTGCAGAGAGGGACAAGAGAAATCTATCAGAGCCTAGGCCCAAAGAAGGCCACACATGGGGCCATACGGCAGCCGAAGCCCTGGGTTCTTCCACCCCGCTCCTGAGAAGCCCAGCAGCCTGGCCTACTCACCACACTGAGCAGAGCCCCTTTGTTGAAGGAAGGATGGAAAGTGATGAGCTGCGCCTGGGCCCCTGGCTCCCCCTGGATGACGCCACTAGGAGGAGAAGGTGAGCAGGCGACTGGAGCCGGGCGGCGGAGGGGGATGTGGGTTTGGCGTGGGAAGGCTGGTGGGATGTCCAGACCCGAGGGCCTACCCGGCACTTACCAAGGAAGCAGCTCAAACACGGGGCTGTTTCGAGTGCGAAAAAGGAGGATGACTGGTTTGCCATCCTGGACGCGTGGATTTCCTGTAAGAAATGGATGTGACAGGGAGGCCCCCTATAAGCAGAATCCCGAGGCAGGGCAGAGAACCATGGAGGACATGGACACCCGCCATTAATGGGAAGATGGCTGTGGCCTGAGCGGTCCTTTCTCCCCAAGGCTTACCTTTCATGAGCACAGCCAGACGTTCTCCACTGGGGTCCCAGACCATGGAGTGAGCCTCTCCCCCAAGTCTACGGGTCAGAACAGGAGGTTGGGAAGGCTCGGCATGGCCCCTTTTCACGGCCCCTCCCTCACCATTCAGCTCACCTCTCCTCTCCATCTGGTGTCTGTACTGTTGTCTCAGACAGATCCGCCACAATGGTGGCTGACTTCGCACCTCCAACGCGCCCCTTCCCCTCCCCTGCAAGAAGGGCAGAGGCTCTGAAGTACAGGAAAGGGCCTCTCACGGATCCCCTGCCTCCCACCCATTGTGAGCATCAACACCTCTCAAGTCTCCAAGTTTTACCTCCTTTTGTCCTTCAGAGTAGCATATTCCAGGGGGTCCCTGCCTCCCTCTAACGGCCCCAGATATTCTGCATCCAGAGCTGTTTCCCCTGACTCACCGCAACGTTCTGGGAAAGCCAAGGAGTAAATGAGTGGTTCCCCCAATACGGTGAACAGCAGTCGGTTTCCATCTGGGCTCCAGCAGCCAGTCTGGGGTCAGGGGACAAAAGGTAGGGGAACACTGGTCTGTAGGGGATGCAGGGACAAGCTGGGGGAATCTGGGGCCCACCTCCTCCCCGGCTCTCTGAATCACAGTCCCCTCTCACCTGACACCGCCCTGACAGAGTAGGCCACCTCTCGCAAGTCCACATCTGGGCCTCCCAGACTCTGTGCCAGAAAGAGTCAGGTCACAGCTTAAGCCTTCTAGGTTCTAAAACTTGTACTTCCCTCCCTCTGCCGGTCCCAGGGCCAGGTCAGAGAATGGTCACAGAACAGAAGGTTCTGCCTGCTGGAAGTTCCAGGAGCCAAGTGCCTTTCTCTGGCTCACTCCTGTCCTTCCCCTCTGCCCGCCCCCCCAACCCCGCTCTCCTCCCACTCACCGAAAGACAGCTGAAGGAGTGGTAGCCAGGACTTTGCTGCCATCCGGAGACCAGAGCAGATTGGTAACCCCACCGCCCCGAAACCAGGGAAGGGGAACACAGGTCTCTGTTGAGACATCCCATACCTAGGCAGAAGGGGCGGGAGTGAGAGGGAGCTCCAGCATCCCCATCCTGTCAGAGGGGCTGCCCGTACTCTAGGTACAGAGACAGAAAGGGGAGGAAGCAAGAGAGGGATTGTTAAAATACGAGGGAACAGGTTTAGATGTACAGTGACAGCAAGCAGAACTCTATTTTGAGAGAGAGCAAGCAGGGGAGGGTGCAGAGAGGAAAGGAGAGGGCATCCCAAGCAAGCTCCATGCTGTCAGCACAGAGCCCGACAAGGGGCTCAATCCCACAAACCATGAGATCATGACCTGAGCCGAAACCAAAAAGTCGGACGCTTAACTGGATGAGCCACCCAGGCGCCCCAGCAAGCAGAATTTTAAATCTGAGGCGCCTGAATGGTGCCGCTCCTTCCCTGGATAAGGTTAACACTGAATGCACACTTACCCCTCTCCTCCCCTGCCCCAGGATATTCTCCACCACCAGAGACCGCTCTTGCCTCACGCCTGAGGGGGCTCACATGGCCTAAAGAGGGGTGGGGACCAACTCACCAGGATAGCAGCATCCACAGGTGAAGCTGAGAGCAGCCGTCCCCCACTAGGTGCCCAGGCCAAGCTGGTGACAGGTGTGTGCCCAGGGTGAGACAGCACTTGGGCACAGCCAGAAGAAGGTCTGCCGAGGGGAAACAGGGCATGAAGTCAGAAGGCGACAAAAGGAACGCATCCCCGACTCTACTTCTGCCTCCCACTAAAACTGCCAAATCCCGACGGCCCCTGGAATCTAAGTTAGGAGAAACGAACAAGGGTCACGGAAGTGAAAGCAAAAAATAAGGAAGGGTGGAGTCGCCACCATGAGGTCCATGGACGAAACCGTGTGAGAGGGAGGAAGCTGGCACTATGGGGCTCCAGGAGACAGAACCTCTGCCTAGCAAAGCTGGATGGTGCGGGGCCCGGAGAGGCCGCGCTCTGCCCCAGACCAGAGCCCTCTCCCCACCGCACCGCCCAGCCTGGGGCCTGGGATCATCCAGGACTCTACCTCAGGGTTCCAACTTCTCTTCCAGAAATATCTGCTGCTCCCCAGAACTCCCCCGTGCTGCAAACCCTGTTTTTCTGTCTTTCCTTGTCAGAATTAGTCTTCCTGTCTGGGCTCCTGCATTGTTTTCTGCTTGTCACAAAGGTGCTGCATGTGGGGTCATCCTCCACCACGAGGCTGTGACTTAGTCAGCTTTGTACATCCAGGGCCACGTCCTTGGCCTGGCAGGTGCTGGCTGTGACCTGAATGAATGCCATCCTCTTTCTTTTCTGCCAAACTGTAACTACCTCTAGTGCCAGTGAGATCCTCGATCACAGAACCCAACTTATTCCTATCCCTGAACTTTACAATGAATCCGTTATCTTGTCAGGTCCGTTCGCCGAGATGCATCTCATTCTTTTCAGTGGCTCCACTGTCTCCATTCCCCAACAGATGAGCTATAATTCATTCACTCGTGCCTCCATAAATGGACATTTCACAATTGTTTATGATGTGGGTTTTTTTTTTTTTTAAGTTTATTTCTTTTGAGAGAAAGAGAGCACACACATGACCAGGGGAGGGGCACAGAGAGGGAGAGAGAGAATCGCAAGCTCTGTGCTGTCAGCACAGAGCCCAACACAGGGCTCAGTCTCACGAACCGTGGGATCATGACCTGCACTGGAATCAAGAGTCGGATGTTCAGCCAACGGAGCCACCCAGGCCTCCCATAATGTTCTATTACAAATGATGCTCCAAAAAAATTCTCTGTACCGATACCCTTATGTATTCATGGTACTAGGAGTTCAGAATTAGGGGGTAAAAAAGACTGGCACTTTTTAAAAAACCGGGGCACCTGGGTGGCTCAGTCGGGTAAGTGTCCAACTCTTGGTTTCGACTCAGGTCATGATCTCACAGTTTGTGAGTTCGAGCCCCACATCAGGCTTCTTGCTGACCGTGTGGAGCCTGCTTGAGATTCTCTTTCCTCCCCTGCTCACTCTCTCTCTCAAAAATAAACTAACTAAATATATATAAATACACCAACAAATTATTTTGTGAAAAGTTTGTACAATATAGTCTCACGAGAAAAAAGTACCCACTTTCCTAGTCTGGCTAGTACTGAGTATTATCAAACATTTTAATTTTAATAATAATATTCTGAATGAGTGAAAAATATCTGTATTTTCTTCTAGTCCTTTTACTTGTATGTTTAGTTTTTTAGTCTGCTCGGAATTTACTTGTATATAAAGTGTAAAGCAAAGACTACCTTTACGATTTCCCAAAGGGATGGCCAATTATCCCAACAGTACTAAAAAAACAAAACAAAACAAAACAAAAAACCCACTAAACTTCTTTATTGCAATAATAAGCCAAATTTATCATATACTCAATTTTCATATATTCTTAGCTCCATTCCTGAATGTTAATTCAGTTTTACTGATCTGGTTTGTCTATCCTTATGCCAGTGGTAACTTTCCATTACCGTAACTTCGTTAAATATTTTAATACTCAGTAGGGCAAGTCTCCCCTCAGTATTCTTCCTTTTCAAACTTTTCTGGGCGATTCTTCCATATTTATTCTTTAATAAAAACTCTGAATATCATTTTGTACAGTTCAGAAAAACAAAAGCCAGAAGAATTCTGATTACAAGTCCACTTCATCTGGCATTTCTATGATTACGCTTTCCTGTCCGGGCATACGGTATGTCTCCCGTTTAGTCAGCTCTAGTTCAAGGTTCTTCCACAACGTTCTTCAGATGTCTGGTAGACTAAATACATTTAGTAATTTATTCTTAGCGATTCAGTAATCGTTGTACATACTGTAAATAGAATATTTTTTGTTTTGATTTCTCGATTATTATAGGTATAAAATAAAACTAAGTTTTTGGTTTCTTGGACCCAGTCACCTTACTACATTTAAATTTATGAGATCAGTTTTTTTAGTTGAGTCTCTTGTTTTATGTAGGTATGAAATCCTATCTTCTTTTTTTTTTTTTTTAAAGGTTTATTTATTTTTGAGAGATAGAGACAGAGCATGAGCAGGGAAGGGGAAGAGAGTGACAGGAGACACAGAATCTGAAGCAGGCTCCAGGCTTCGAGCTGTCAGCACAGAGCCCGATGCGGGGCTTGAACTCACAAACCGTGAGATCATGACCTGAGTTGAAGTCAGATGCTCAACCAACTGAGCCACCCAAGTGCCCCTGAAATCCTATCTTCAAAGAAGAATAATTTTCCCCTTGTTTTCAAGAGGTCACATTTTTTTTGTTTCAATCCACTCACTAGAATACAGCATTCTGGCATTGGCATTCTCAGCACCTTGACGCTGACCTTAGGTCTGTTTCTCCCACAGCCCTGGGAAGCGCTGTGAGGACAAAGAACTTCTTCCAGACCTCGACACCCACCACCGCTACCATGCCTGCAAGGTCAGACAGAAGCTGCTGGGACTCACCGGGTCGACAAAGAGGTGGGGTCCAGGGTCCAGATGAGAATGCAGGTCTGGCAGGCCACGGCCAAGACAGAGGCGCTGAGGGGCTTCCAGGCCAGAGCCGCCACGTTTCGCTGCAGCCGGTGCTTCAGGGAGGGGACTATAGTGCTGTGGTGAAGATTAAGGGGCTAAGTCAAAGCGGGGACACTACAGCTCAGGGGAGCGGAGTTCAGTTGAGGAGGGAAAACCGAGAGAAGAAAGACGATCACGCAGAGTCCAGGGGTATTGTGGGACAGAAGGATAGGATAAAGGTTAGATCCAGAAGCAGGACGGGTCTAGTTGTAGGGACTCCCTGACGCAGATCTGGAAGGGGTCCTGTGGACTAGGCCCAGGAACTACGGGATCCCTGAAACCACGGTTAGCGGGGACAGGGAGACGAACTCACGAAGACCGAAGAGTCAGGGCCCGCCCAGGATGCCCCCACATACCTGCTGGCATTATACACGCGGACGGAGTCATCTAGCAGGGCCACTGCGAACTTGTTGGTGTGGGGGTGCCACGCAAAGACTCGCAGGCAGCAGCTGGACCTAGGGCAGGAGTGAGCGTGAGGATGTGAACCTGCGCCTCCCCATCCTCCAGCCCGGCGGCGGCTCAGATTCCCTTTCACATGAGGGCAGTATTGTTTTTCCCTTTTTCTGGGATTTTTTTTTTTTCCCCGAGAGGTAGGAGGAATGAGAGTGTGCGTAATAGGCAGGAGAGCGGTGGGAGGCCTCCCCTCCCCTCAGAGAAGTTCCAGGTTCAGGACTCCCTTCCCGCAAACGCCCTGGAGCTCCTACACTCACCAGTTTGTGACTTGGGCAAATTCGGCAATCAGATCTTCACTCTTGAGCTGTAAGAACAGAGCGGCTAGAGCATGTGCTGGGACAAAGGGACTTTATCCCCTCAGCGGGAGCTGGACCAGAGACTCAACTCCCACCCTCTGCAGGCTCCCCACCCCAGCCTGACCTTAAGGGATGGGAGATGGAAGGGGGCAGGAGTGAGGAGTGAGGAATGAGGAGTGAGGGAGCGGCAGCTGGAGAGGGTCGGGGAGGAAGCCAAACTTACGGACAGGTGGGGGAACAGAGACCCGTGGAGGGAGGAGGCCCATCGACAGAGTGCCAGGGCCCAGCTGGACGCCGTCTTCACCCACTCGAACACTGTGAGGTTGAGGAAGCAGCTCTGATTAAACCATTCACAGGGCTCTCAACGCGCACCCTGAGATGAAGGACTGAGCAAGGACGAGCATCCCCCAGGCCCTTCCACCCGCAAATGCTCGGGACGCCCACCCTGGGGAGTGGTGGGGACACCCACTCTGGGGAGTTTCCGGGGAGAAAAGAAGATGGCCCCGGCACAGACAATGGGGCAGGAGAAACAGGGCTAAAGGGAAAGGGGCTGGGCCAAGAGGTACTGGGATAAGTTACGAAGAATATGGAGGGAAGATGCCAACCATAAAACTAGCGGAGGCTGGAGGGGAAAATACTTACCCTCTTCCTCCGAGTTCGCAATTTCATTCAGCACCCCAAAGAGGCCCGTATCGCGCCTGATGACAGAAAGCTGTGAGTCAGATGATTCTGATCCCTTCCGTCTCCTTCCACAAGTTATATTCATTCAATAAACGCGTATTAAAAATAAGAGCATTCAGGACCACCTGGCTGGCTCAGTGGGTGAGCATAGGATTCTTGATCTCCTGGTTTTGAGTTTGGACCGTATCGTGTGTAGAGATTACTTAAAAATAAAATCTTAAGGGACGCCTGGGTGGCTCAGTTGGTTAAGCCTCTGACTTGCGCTCAGGTCATGATCCCGTGGTTCGTGGCTTCGAGCCCCACATCGGGCTCTCTGCTGTCCGTGTGGAGCCCCCTTTGGAACCTCTGTCTCCCTCTCTCTCTGTCCCTCCCGAACTTGTGCGTCTGCAGGCTCTCTATCAAAAATAAACATTAAAACAATTTTTGTTTAAACAAAATCTTAAGAAATAAATAAAAGGAACACTCACATTTTAATGGGTGCCAATACGTGCCAGGCGCTTTATATATAATCCTTTCATTTAATCACCACACTAATCTAAATGGCACTCTGCCCATTTTACCAACAAGACAGCTAAGGCTCAGAGGTCTTTCAGGGCCTGGTGAGCAGTCAAGGGATCAAGACTTGCCCTAAGCCAGTGAATGGAAAACCAAGGAAAGACTTTTTTTTAATATAAGTAATCTCTACACCCAACGTAGGCTCAAGCTCACGACCCTGAGATCGAGAGTCATGCTCTACCAACCGAGCCAGCCTGGCGCCCTACCGTGGAAAGATTTTATTTATTTATTTATTTATTTATTTTTTTAATGTTTATTTATTTTTGAGACACAGAGACAGAGTGTGAGCAGGAGGAGGGCAGAGAGAGAGGGAGACACAGACTCCGAAGCAGGCTCCAGGCTCTGAGCCGTCAGCACAGGGCCCCACGCGGGGCTCGAACTCACAGACCGCGAGATCATGACCTGAGCCGAAGTCAGCCGCTTATCCGACTGAGCCACCCAGGCGCCCCGAAAGATTTTAAACAGAGGAATAAACTGATCACATTGGCATCGTAGGAAGATCAGTCTGGCTGCAAATTAGAGGGGGACAAAACCAGAGAGGAGGAGATGGGGCAAGAGAGCCAAAGTGCTCTGAACCAACAGGGTTGGAGAAAAGCAGATAGATTTGAGAGGTTGAAGGAGTAAAATGAACAGAATTGGAGGACTTCTTAGACATTAGTAAGAGCAATATCAAAGGAAACACCTATGTAACACATACAGCAGCTAATACTGCTTACGGTATGCCAAGGCTGGGCACCGCCATCACAACCCTACAAAACCGGTATTGTGAACATCTGCGTTTTCAGATGAGAGAACACAGGCATGAAAAGTTACTATTGCCAATGCGACCTAAGTAGGAAGTAGCAGCATCAGGATTCAACCTGTCTGCCCGCCCCAGAGCCTACATTCAAACCACCTGCTTCTGAATGAGGAGTCAGGTCCTTCCGTGAGATGAAAAAGGCCAGGTAGAAAGAAGCAGGTTTGGAAAAGGAAATGAAGAGACCGGCTTTGAACGTGCTGAGTGTGGAAGCCTGTGGAAGAGCCAGCCGAGGGGGTTTGGCAGACGAGGCAACAGCCGGTGTGAAGGAGCAATTTTAAGTCCAGCCCAGGACACCGATATTTAAGGGACATCAGGAAGAGGAGGCCCAGAAAGGGCGGGGAGAAGCAGCAGCTGAAGAGGTAGGAAGCGAGGAAGAGGCTGCGACTGAGTGGCTTCTCAGACAATAACCTCGCTCACACACCGAGGTGCGCAAATTAAACAGCACTATGATAACAAATACCTAACTTTGATAGCACAGGTGCTGGCAAACAGGCACTCTCACACACTGCTGGGGGGCAGGCAGTAAATAAGTATAATTTCAGCGGAGGACTATTTGGTGGCAGCTCCCGATATCACAAATGAACGCACCCTTTGAACCCACCTACTGGATCTGGAGGAATTTATCCTACACGTGACAGTGCTAACCACTAACCTTTGAGGGGATTAAGGTGTCTGGGCCAGGCACCGTTCCCTAAGTGCTCCACATCCATTCATTCATTTCATCGTCACTACAGTCTCGTAAGAGAAGTTCCATTTCACAGATGAGGAAAGTGAGGGACCAAGCGATTACGTAACTTGCCCAACATCGCACAGCTAAAAAGCGACACCGCCGGGAGCTGAATCCAGACAGGTGGCGCCGGTCCTACATGTGCCCCATGAATGACCTAAAGAGGAGATTATTTATTCGCCGCCGCGTAATGCCTACACCTAAGCTTCAGATAAAAGCTCAGAAAATGGTAATGACGCGAAGAGGGGTCGGGGAGCCGACTCACTTAATCAAACAGAAAGCCAGGCGAGTCACCAGAGATGAAATGAACTACTGTCGACTCAGGTTTCTCAGTAAGGACAGCTAATTTGTTAGGATGCATGATCTCCAGCCCTGAGCTAGAGAGAGCCTGGCAGCCCAAGGCAGAGGGAGGGTGACCCCCTCTTCTTCGGGATCTGCAGACCCCGGCTCACCATACGTTGATGCATCTCTTCCACACTTGCTCCCGGTGATGGATGAAGGCAGTTCTTGTGCCATGGTCCAGCCTCCCAGGGGTCTTCAGGGGATCCTTAGTCAGGTTCAGGACAGGAAGATTGATCCACTATCGGCCAGAAATGGGAGGTGTGACAATGAGTCAGTCTCTTCCCCGGATCTTTGCTGAACTCCCTGTCCATCTCCACACCATGGCTGGGCTAAGAGTAAGAGGCTCCAGAGACCTGTTTCCCATTCCCATAAACCCAGCCCTTATCTGTAATCTGCATAAGATTACTGTCATTATTAACTCTTATAATATCTGTGAAGCACATCTGACTCAGAGCCTCTTTCGGACATAGCAAATGCCCAATAAGAGAGTTCAGTTTCTCTCCCTTTTCCTCCCCAGGAACGCTGTGGGGAGAAAAACGCTCCAGGTTGTGCCTCCACAGCTCTCCCTGATACTGTCCCCAACTTTTCAGTAGTTCTCCTGCACCTTCACATCCTCCAAATTCTCCCTCATTCCCTCTAGGCCCGCCCCACAGCTCCTTAGCATCCCTCATTCTCCAATCCCAGCCCTAAAATACATCCCAGCCCTTCTAGTCTCAAACCCCGGCCAGGCGGTTTCCACTTCGCCAGGCGGAAGACAGCGACCCCGTCCCCGCTATGCTGCCTCTGGTCCCCCATGCCCCGCCCCCATGCCTGTGGGTCCCCTCCCTCCTCGCCCCGGCCACCTGGCCCCGGAAGTCAGGAGGCGGACTCTCATAGCTACCGCCTGTCACCAACTCGTTATTGTGCTCGTATAGGGTGACTTGACCCCTAGGCGGCGGCGGAGGGAACAATCCCAGGGAGCACATCTTGCCGGCCCCGAGGACGTCTGGAATCGGTAAATTCGCGGATCCCGCTCCTCTAACTCTTTAGTTCCCGGGCTAGATTCGGATCCGTACGGGTAGCCGTCTGGGACAAACGGCGATGCAAAATTCGGCGGAAGTGAAGGGAAGGGTAACGCAGAACACGAACGCGTGCGCAGTCCGGGGCCGACTTCCAGAGAGTCCTCGCGCGCCACCTGGCGGCGGGAGGGAGAGCGGCGCGGGCGTATCGCGGGGCCAACC
>PITB01019016.1:0-33913 GCA_004024585.1 Paradoxurus hermaphroditus | reverse complement strand
GTCTCTAGAAAGTCTCACCCCGAATTTCTTCATGTTCTCCAGGCCTAATGGTTTTGTCTTCTGTGGCTGCGTAACAAATGACTACAAATGGCTGTTAAAATAAGACACATTTATATCTCACGGGTTCTGTTGGCCAGGAGGCTGGGCATGGCTACCTGGGCTCTCTAGTGCAGAGCCCCGCTCAGCTGCAGTTCTAGAATGCAGGGCCTGAGGTCCGAGGGGCTGCACCCTGCTCCCTGCCACGTGGCCCACTTCATAGCCTTTCGACAACACGGCAGCTGACTTCTTCAAGGTCAGTAGGACTGACTTGGGTCCTCTGTGAGTACACTGCTTTTAGGATCTCAGATTCCATTAAGTGCTGCCCTGCCTGCTCTCTCCTCTGCACTGCATGCTGGAAGCTTCCAGAAGCTATGGTCTTTCTCAAAGCCCATATTGAGTATTCTCCACATGGCCCTGCCCTGAAAAGCCATTGGTAGTGATTTGGACAATTGGGCCCCTCCCCTTAGCGGGGGAGAGACTAACTGAAAACAACTCTTGGCCGTTTGAGTTAGACAAATTGAACCAAGTTGCAGAGCAACTTGTCTGGCTAATCGTGTGAACTTGGTGAAATTGTCTTACCTCTCCGAGTCAAGAAGTGCGGGTGCAATAACTGTTTGTTGAACGAGAATGAGCTAAGGTATGTGCACATGGAGGCATTAGGGACGCAGCGAGGCTCCGAGGTGCCAGGTCGAAGTTTCCTTAGCAACAAAGCTGTTGAAATTGGGACTCATAGAGCATTATAAGGAATAAAATTTAGAAGGCAGGGTTCAGATCTTTCTGAACTTTGAATACCAGGATAAAGCATTTAGACCCTTTCTATAATTTCAAAGTTTCCAAAAGTGTGTGTTTTGCAACGCTGGGTCAAAGAGATACTGCTAGAACCGTGTAAGCGGAATCATAGGGTCAGTTAGAAAACACTGGGTTAGAGCCCAATGTTTGCGCTGCCGCCTGGTGTCTTATCTTCCTCAAGGTTTTAGTGAGCATTGTGATCTCTGAAACACGGGGACGTGTTTTGCAACCTTCCCAAACATATCTGTTCACTGATTTTTTTTTCCCCCCAGAAAGTATATTCCGCAACTAGCAAGGGAGAACCAATGTTGTTTAACGGAAAGACTTTCAAGAACTTTGAGCTGGATCATAACGCACTCGGCAGAGATAGGCTTTCTCGGAAAATTTGCCCATCAGCCGTCCCTCTGTCCTTCCAACTCAGGGAAGCAGTCTGCTCCCTGCCAGACCGGAAAATCCTTCAGATCCAAGGAAGACGTCTCTTGCTTCCTGCCCCAGTTTTTTTGGTCCATGCTAAAGTCTGCAGACACACACGCAGTCTGTCCCGTGTCCACCTGCTTACATTCCTTTGTCCCTCTGGGGGTCAGCAGTGAGTTCGAGTTCTCGGCAAAGTTTGGCCTGGACAAGGAAAAAGGGGCCAATTGTTCTTCCTTTCTATATAACGTGGGGTGGGTAGATGAGACTGATTTTCTTTTTCTTGAGTCTTAATTATATAATTTGTTTTATGGAAAACTTAGCTGTTTTCCAATCATTGTCAGCTGTGAAATCTGGACCTTGTTTCATATATTATATATATGAAAATATATGTTCCATATATATATATATACATATTATATAGAGACTAACTGAAAACAGCTCTTGGTCGTTCGAGTTGGACAAATCCGCTGTGAAACTTGGTTGTATGTCTTGCTAATTGTGTGAACTTGGTGAAATTGTCTGGAGCATATATTTTCATTATATAGATATACATATACATATATATATTTATTTATTTATTTATTCACACATACATGCACACACCCCGATTTCTTTCCTTGAGAGATCAGTGATCTGGAATATTTTAGGCACAAGGACATTGTGGGGAGCCGGAGGGTGGGTGGGGAGAGGAAGGCAAGTGAATTTTTGTGCTTTCTGGTGTTACTAATGGAAGGTGATTATAGAACATTTTAATGTCAGAAAGCTTTGAGAGTCATTATGCTTCTCGGCAGATCTTAAAGCGCTCCTGCTTAATGACTAGTGCTTAGTAAAGTGGGCGTGCACTCTCACTCTCTCTCTCTCTCTCTCTCCTTCCCCCCCAGTCATGGGTGTGCGCATGCGCGTGTGTGCGCGGGCGCGCGCCGCTGTCCGGTGGTAAGGAGGGCGTGGTCCGCGCTGTAGCAGCACTTAGACACACCGACATAAAATACAAAGATGATCCAATTACACTTCCTGCAAGCGAAGTTCTTGGTGCTAATGCTTACGAATCAAGGGCGTCTGTCACGGCCTACGCGAGCCTGTGCAGGGAGCATCTCCGGTCTCATGGATTTTAGAGCGCGCTCCCAGTCCGAAGGCAGGCGTTGACACACAGCTCAGAACCCGTCTAGCCAGCGTGAAAATCTCACTGTGCAGGGAATGCAGAACGGAGTCACCTGGGGAGTCGTGGGGGGTATCAAGAGGGTCATATGATCAGATCAGAGGTATTTAAAGTAGAATTGCTTTTCTGGGGTGAAAAACGTGCACACACTCTCTTCATTTCAGTCAGTGCTGTTTGGTGGTTGGCCTTAGCTTTTAAAAACTTTCGAAACCTAATTACCTTCTTTAATTGTTTCCATGAGGTCTGTTTTAACAGGCAGTCTTCAGAGAGCCGCGAGATCTGGTTTTAAAGGTAGGAGTTGAAAGGCACGCTAGATTGTTGCTTCCCCCTCCCTGTGTGCTCAGGACCCCTGGGTCACTTGGCCCATACGCTCCCCTTGGGGTCCCCCTTGCCTCGCCTCTGTACCTTGGCCCTGGGGGACGTGCGGCTGTCAGCCATCTATATTTGAAGACGGTCAAATACCAGTGAGAGTGCTGGACCGGACGGAGACCGCGAATTCAGATACAGGTATGGCTTCTTCTCCTGGGTCGACTTCACTCTCTGATCAGAGACAACAGTCTGCCCTGGGGAGGTCGGCGTGGCCCCCAGAATCCTCCTCAACACTAGCTCAAGAGAGGAGGGGCTCTCAATGCCCGTAACTTAGACTTGGTATCGGCGTGGAATCGGTCACCCCTTGGCTCCCTGATTTCCAAGTCTCTGTCTAATTCTGACATTTCCCGTTCCGAAATAACTTTTGGCATTGTGTCCCAATTGTGCCGATAGCTCTAACTCCTTTATCCCTAAGCGATAGCCATCCCCGACTCCCAATCTGCTTTTCTTACTGCAATAGCATGTCTTTATGCTTTATGCAAATTCCAGGATCAATAAAAACCAGTCAGTGTCCTTGCTCGTGTCCTACCGCGGAAGGGCACGGAAGCCCGCTTGGTATGCCCCCAGAGAGAGCTTGAATTTTGTGAACTCCTTGGCTCAGGATGGAGAAGAGAGAATACGGAGAGGGAAGAAAAGGAGCATCAGGCCTGTGAACAGGGGAGGAACCGCCTACACCTGCAGGCTGCGGCAGCAGCTGGGCATCGTTGTTACTTTTTGTTTTAATAGAAGCTCCCGACAGTTTTCCCTTCATTGTTGTATTCTTTTCATAACGGCCCGGTGAGCGCCGCAGAATGCTGGAGTCAGCTTTTCCCAGGAATTCGTCTTTTCAAACCGGCCATAGAGATTTGATAAAAGTCATGGGTTTTAATTGAATTTCTCCTAATGGTCTCCCAGGGACGGAAGTGTGAGTTTCGCGCCCCCCGCGAGGGAGGCCGAACCGCTTCCCACCACCCAGACTGTTCTTTATTGTCTAACTGGCTTTTCCTAACCACAGCCGAGCGACACACAGACCCCGGCCTTGGCGAAGAAGCTTTTATTTCCTGAAACTGGACTGATTCCGTACCCAGTCCCTGCATCCAGGAATGCCACACTTATCTAGCACCTTCCCCGATGAAGGGGTCCCCTCCCCCATTTTAATATAACTTCCTTTGCTGGAGATTTGACAGAAATATGCAGCTACATTTCTGTTAAAGTGACAGACTGGTCTGGGGGCGGGGGGCGGGGCTGCCTCCGAGGCCCTAGGAGCCGTGTTGGCCTTTGGTGATCCTCCTTTCTCGAACTGGTAGCCTGGCCTTGACAGTGGTCGCTAAGTATAGGCTCAAGCCGTCCTTCCCCTCGAAACTGTCCCTGGCCACTTCAGCTCCCCCGAGCTGCCCCTCGGGCCCCTTTAGGCACCTGTCCCCTTGCCGTAAACATTGTCGCTTGTCAAGCGTGACTTTGAGCTGCGAGTTGAGGGTTGCCCGTGCTTTGAGCGGCAGGGGGGAGGTGAAGGGGGGTGTACCACGGCGTGGTGGCGGTCCACTCTGTCCGTGGTCGTCTGCAGGCGGGGCCGCATGGTGCACAAGGGTAGGAAGGGCTCGGCGGGTGTGGGGAGGGGTGGAGGAGGCGCTGTGTGCACTCAGCTGTGTGCACTCAGCCACACGCGTTCTCTGCACAAGCTGCCCTTCCTCTCTGGTCTCGGCGTCTCTCTTGTTAAGAACGAGGCGGACTAGACGACCGTCCAGGGCCGCAGGCTTCTGCTCTCCCAGCGGCGGCCCTCGGAAAAAGGGCGATGGATGAATCATGAATCGGTGCTGCTCTGTGCACGGTCCCCTCCTCTCGGGGCCTCCTTGCTCGTGTGGTGCCCGTGTTGGTGCTTTCACTGCACACGATGGGCTGCGTGCCCTTCCTCTCTCCTCCCCTGCACACGGGCACGCGCGGGCACACGCACACCACACGCGCCTCCCTGCGGCTGGATGAAAGCGAGGTGGGGCAGGGCCACGTAGGCCCACGGCCCCGCGACTCCTCGGAGCCGGCTCTGTGTGCAGGGCGGTCACGCTTCTTTCTCTCCTCGAGGTCTTTCTTTTTCTTCCCTCGGTTGCCATGCAGTGTCGGCGAGACGATGCTGACAGAATGTGAACATTCGGGGACAAGGTGTGAACTCCACGGACAGCGAGCCCGACGAGGCATAAAAATGACCAATTTACAGACGGGCAAGCTGAGGCCACGAAGTTTCAGTGGCTGGGCCAGGGGCACAGGTGCAGACCTCTGACTTGACCCCAAGGGCCGCAGAGTTTCTGCCCCCCACCCCCCCGCCACATGGGCTGTACTGGTGCACTTCAAACCCTCCCAGACCCGGATGGGGCGGTCATGGGAGCTCAAGAGGCCGTGCACGTGGCTCTTCCAGAAGCGACCCGAGTGCCCAGAGCTCGGCCGGCTCCGGGCTGCGGCCTCCCAGCGCAGACGGCCGTCGTGTCACAAGCCACATGTTTGTTCCCTCCCCGTGAGCGCCTCCGGTCCCCGCCTTCGGTGGGCCGCTCTTGCTCTGGCACACCGAGCGGGGTTATGGGGTGGCGGCAGCACGCCGCTGGTCACTCTCCCGATGTTGCCGTCGTGAGCAGCGTGGGGCCAGCCGGCAATTCGGTTTTATGATCAATCACTGCCAGGACGAATGGCTAACAGACGCGTCATTAGAAACCAAAGGGAGATATCTCACGGTAGTGTCTTCTCAGCTTTGCCTCTTTCCTTTATTCGAACTTGACACAGCCCCCCTGAGAGCCGGCCCAGGCCGGCCTGCACGGGGGGCATCTGCCGCGGGTCCTCTGCGGGACAGTGTCACAGAGCCGCCCGCCGAGAATCAGGGGCCGGCAAGGCCCCCCAGAGCAAGCGGGCACTGGAGGGGAGCTCGCACCCAACACGCCTCACCGCTGCAGGAGGAACATGAGTTTCGGGATAGATTCGTAAGTTCAGCTTCTGTCTCTGTTCCTTATGGGGTCTGTGGTCTTATTATTTATTTACTTATATATTATTTATTTATTTAGAAAGAGAGAGAGAGAAAGTATGAGCAGAGGAGGGACACAGAGGGAGGGAGAGAGAGAGAGAATCCCAAGCAGGCTCTCCCTGTCGGCGCAGGGCTCGATGCCGGGCTCGAGCTCAACAAACAGCGAGATCACAACCTGAGCCGAAACCAAGAGTCGGAGGCTTCACTGACTGAGCCCCCCAGGCGCCCCGGAATCTGTGGTCTCGATTACGTTTCTTGCTCTCCAGATTTTCACTTCTTACCTCTCTGCAGTCACAACACTAGAAATCTCCGAAGCTGTTGAGAAGATTGAACCGGAGGGTTGAAGGACGCGGAACCTCACACCCGGCAGAGGCCGAAGCATGGAAAACTAAGGCGTGTTGATCTGAGCGCAGCGCAGCGGGGGACGGGTCTGCCCCGGGCGCAGTGCGGCCGCTGCCAGCAGCTGAGTGGCCAGGAAGGAGGAAGGGGAAACTGTCAGCAGCTACGTTTGAGAAACTGGACGATGGGAGACGGGTCCCAGGAGGGAGGGCAGCCAAGGAACAGGAGCTGGGGGTGTAGTGACATGGGACAGCTCTGGGAGGAGCAGGTCCGGCGTCGGTTCTGATAGATCACGGCGGCTTAATCACGGGACAGGCAGGTGCTGCCCGTACATCTGTGCGGACGACTCTCGGTGCCCAAGCGGACGGCACGCCCTGGGGACTGCGCACCCCGACCCCTTCTGCTGACCTTGCAAACTGACCGTAACAGCAAAGGCTGCCAACCTCAAGTGCGAGGTCCATCCAGACCTTGTGCCGAACACTCTACCTGACTGTTCTCCTGAGGGACAAATCCAGGGAAAAATCTGTAGTGTTGCCTCGTTTTCTACACGAGGAAACTAAGTTTTGGAGAGGCTCTATCACTTACTCAGGTCCTGCGGGAATTGAGACCCAGGTGGTGAGAACCTTAGTCATGCTGGTGACCGTCCAGTGGCACTGACCCCCGCCAGTGTCCTCACAGGGTCTTTGGGGAGTGCCCTCAGGCCACGTTCTGGAGAAAATGTGCTACCCTGTCCTCACCCTTCCTTGGAACCTAGAACCGATGTCTTCATGTCCCTCATGGAACCCTTCCGGGGATGCTAACTGTAGGGACTGGTCAGACACATCCATCTGCATCTCTCATAACCTCGACAGGCCTTTTCTCTCTATTCCCAGCATCCCGTTGGATCAGATGATAATAAAGCTTTTGAAAACTAGACTGTGTATTTTCGAGAAAGTTAGCTTCACATTGAAATTGAGCAGAAAGTACAGAGATTCCCCTTATATCCCCCTGTTCCCAACAGGTTATCAACCCCTCAGGCCAGAGGGTACATTGGTTATTACCGATGGGGTCACACTGACATGTCACAATCTCCCAAAGTACACGGCTTACGTTAGAGTCACTCTTGGTGTTGTATTTTCTGTAAGTTCGGATAAACATATAATGCCATATATTCACCACTGCAGGATAATACAGACCATTTTCACTGCCCTAAAGATCTCTGTGCTCCACCTGTTCATCCCTCCGCCCCTCACCCCAAGTCTTAACAACTGCTGAAACTTTGATTGTTTCCATATTTTTGCCTTTTTCAGGTTGTTGTAGAGTTGGGATCGTACAACATGGAATCTTTGCGGATTGACTTAGTAATATCATTTATATTTGGCTCATTTCTTTTTAGCATGGAATAATATCCCATTGTCCGAATGCACCTGTTTATCTTTTCTTCCATCTACTGAAGGACGTCTTGTCTCTTCCCAAATTTTTGCAATTAGGGGTAAAGCTTCTATAAACCTCCATATGCATTTTTGTTTTTGTTTTTGTGTGGATACAAGTTTTCAACTCATTTGAGTAAATAGCAAGGAGAATGATAGTTGGAGAATATGGTAAGAGGATGGCTAGTTTTGTAAGAAATCACCAAACTGTCCTCCAAAGTTTTTGCACCTCCAGAATGGTTGTACCATTTTGCATCCCCACCAGCAATGAGTAAGGGTCCCTGCCAGCAGTTGGTGTCACCAGTGTCGCAGACTGTGGCTCTTCCAACGGGTCGATAGTGGCATCTCATCACTGTTTTAATTTGCATTTCCCTGACGGCATGTGATGTGGAGTATCTTTTTATGTGCTTATTTGCCATTTGCGTGTCTTCTTTGGTGAGGTGTCTCTGCATGTCTTTTGCCCATTTCTTATTTGGGTTGTTATTTTCTTATTGTTTAAAAAGGGCTTTGTGTATTTTGGATAACAGTTTTTCATATGCTTTCCCCCTCCTATTTTCTCCCAGTCTGTTGCTTGTCTTCTCAGCCACCTGACGTTGTTTTTAGCAGAGTAGATCAAAGCAGAAGTTTTAAATTTTCGTCAAGTCCGGCTTATCAGTTCTTTCATAGATTATGATTTTGGCGTTGGATTGAAGAAGGTGTCATCACACTGAGTGGTCTCTAGATTCAGTCCTGTGTTATCTTCTAGGAGTTTTATTGCTTTGTGTTTTACATTTAGGTCCACGGTCCGCTCAAAGTTAATTTTTTTGTGAAGGGTGTAAGGTCTGTGTTTGTTTTTTTTTTTAAAATATGTGGATACTCATTCATTCTAGCATCACTGATTGAACAGCCTAGTGGTTCTATTGTGTTGCTTTTCCTCTTTTGTTGAATATCAGTTGATCATATTTATATGGGTCTATTTCTGAGATATCTACTCTGTCCCATTGATCTACATTTCTAGTCCCTCACCCGAACACAGTTTTGATTACTGTAGCTTTATAGTGAGTCTTAAAGTTGGGTAGCATCCATCCTCTGACTTTGTTCTCCTACAATACTGTATTGGCTATGCTGAATCTTTTGCCTCTTCATATAAATTTTAGAATCAATTTGTTGAGATCCATAAAGTAACTTGCTGGGATTTTTTTTGATGGGATTGCAATGAATCTATAGGCCAATTTGGGAAGAACTGACATCTTATCAATTTTGAATCTTCCTATCCATGAACATGGAACATCTCTCCATTTATTTAGTTTTCTGATTTCTTTCATTAGTTTTGTAGTTTTCCTCATATAGATCTCATATTTATTTAGTTAAAAGCTTATCTAAATAGTTAAATTGGGGCTGCTAATATAAATGTTATTACAGTTTGTAATTTCAAATTCCACTCATTCACCGCTGGTATTTAGGAAAATGATTAACTTTTGTGTATTAACCTTGTATGCTATAATCTTCTTATCACTTATGAATTCCAGGAATTTATCTATTCATTCTCTGCATAGATGATCACATTTTCTGTAAATAAAGACAGGTTAATTTCTTCCTTCCCAATTTGTATGCCTTTTTTTTCTTTTCTTAATGCGTTATAAAAAGTCCAGTATGATGTTGAAAACGGACAGCGAATGGGCACCCTTTCCTGGTTCCTGATCTTCTAGTTTCATACCATTAAGCATGATGTTAGCTGTAGGTCTTCGGTAGATGCTAGAATTCAGTTTTTACCTCTACCGTGCCTTCCTCTTATCAATCTCATCTCTTCCATGAAATGCATCTAAGTGTTTCTTTCTTCCCAGAACTTCCCCTAGAACCGGATCAACTTGAACTCTCTCTGGAAGTTTCCTTACCTCAATACAACAGAACTGCAGTGTTCACTGAATGGAGCTGTCTGTCAGCTAGTCCCGCTGGCAAAGCTGTCCCTGGACTGATGAGCCTCAGGTCTGTTCTGAGCCACACTGTGAAGGACAAGGTTATGTTTCTTTTAACCCCCCCACAGTGTCCTTACTTGCGATATACAATTTTTTTTTACAAATGGAAATCCATTGTGGATAAATGGAGCCTTACTGCTTACCAGAATATTTAATTAATCCAATCACCCCATTTCCAATCTCTGGGAGATGAATGGAGGGTTTCCTTGTAGTTGAACCAAGTGCTTTATTTATGTAGCCATCTGTTCCAGTAAGAGAGTGCCCTGTGAAGCCTGCACAAGTTTGGCACTGGTTCATTCAGCTCTGGTTATTTGCTTTCAAAGTACCAGGAACAGAAGCCTGAGCTATAGGAGGAAAAAATGAGTAGTGAAATGGGTGGTTGGCTTCCTCTGTAATTGTTGGGGTGTGTAGTGTGTAGTGTGTGTGTGTGTGTGTGTGTGTGTGTGTGTGTATCACAGAAAAGGAAAATGGTGTTAACTATTCATGGATACCTAAAGAATTATAGCATGAAGAGAATTTGAAAATAATTCTATCAGCTGTCTCATAGTTGATGCGAAAATAAATCGGCATGCATCCACTGACATTAATTCACCATCTCTTCACACTTTATCTTTAAACGTGTTGAGGGTGTGGAGAACCCTGAAACCAGAGTTACATCCCTCGGACCTCAGTTCTTGAGCTCTCTTCTCTGGCCTTTGATTTCTCAATAGTTTTCTTTTCAAAAAAATCCATGAAGTGGATGAGTCAGTTTCTCTGAATATGTTCTTGCTGCGTTTCGTCTCCATCGTACAAATGTGGACGTTTTCAAGGGTGTTGCTTTGACGTCGCCCAGATATACAAAATCAGTGTTAGTATGACTCTCATTTCCGAGTGACAATATCACAATACCAGACTCCTCTCCTCCTTCCCTTTCTCGGTCTCTCTCTGTGTCCCTTTCTCTCTGTCTGTCTCTGTGTCTCTTCTCTCAGTCTCTCTCACACACACTCACTCACACGGGCATATGGACCAGCGCAGAAGTTGTCTCTTAATCAAATGGGTGCTTTTTCCTGATACGATTAATAAATAATCCGTGTTTTGTATTTCAGCCATTCCCAAACCCGCTCAGCACTTGGGGGCTCCGTGCCCCCAGAATTGGTTTGGTTAATAACCTGGCAGTGTTTCTCGAATAACTCCAGGAAAAAGCCCCATAAAGGTCAAAAAAATTTTTTTTTCCCTATTAACACTTCAAAAAAACTCAATTAATTGACTCAAAGTGCCTCAGGGAGGAGACTCTTTTCCCAATTATAACAGCCTCTGTTTTGAATAGGAATTTAAATCCTTGGTTCCATAGAAGCTTGAAGGTGAGGGAGCTGTCCTGGATCCCGTTGGTCTTTCACAAGACTGGAAACGTAAACACATCCAATGAGACACATATGCGTAGCCGGGCCTGGCGTGGTGGATCGGGACTTCTGGAAGCCTTGACCAGGTCAGGGACTTGTGGGAGAGACAAGGAGGGGGCAGAGGAGAGAGACGGAACAGAAAGAGTGGAGGGAGGGAGATGAACGTGCCGTAGGGTCCTCCCCCAGCAATTGTGTGCCGTGTGCCCAGCTTAACTGCAAATCGTGACATGGGGAGTGAAGACCCTTTGAACCGGGTCCAGTGAGCAGGACAGAAGGGTGCCTCCTGCGCGTTACTGCGCGTCTTCTGGTCTGCAGGGGTGACCAGGAAACTCATCTGTGGCTTTATCTGCTTTCCTTCACCACGTAAATAGTATCCTACTTGAGACAACCGAAACCATGAATGAATCCCTACCTAATAAGGCCAGCTACTTCGGGGAGGGGGGTGGGGGGGCGGGAGGAAAGCCTAGTACTTAGCATTTATTTTTGCAAAGGGAGGTTTTGCTTTCTTGTCTCGTTTTGATGTTGAGAAGCAGGGAAAAGTCACAAGCCGGTGCCCTCTCCCCCTCCCTTGCCATCCCCCACTCCTTTAATTCTGGGCTTTGTGTCTAGGGGCTGATGGGGATAGACTTGCCAGTGAGATAATCGCAACTGGTCTGGTGGGAGCGCTGGGGCGCTGGCTGTTAACCCTCTAAGTGCCAGATAAAGGCAGTGAAATAAAGCGGGAGCCCAAGGCTCTTAGGATCCAGCCGAAGGGAGGAGGGGACCGTGGGGGAACAGGCAGGTTCCATTCGGCATCATTGTTATAAGGGAAAGTAATTACATTTCTGTTTCCAAAACCCATATTTGATCCCTGTGTAAGACACAAGGAAAAAAACACAGAAAAATATAGGAGAAAAGCCCTGTAATCCCAGCACCCATTGTCAGTTGTTAATTACGGTGGTTAATGTAAGTATTGTTGATTGTATTTAATAATATGGATAATTTAATGGATCTAGGTACTCGACAGCTAACCTACACTTCCTACAACTGTGCTGAGACAGAGGTATTATTTTCTTCATGGAGCCTATGAGGAGACATTTTGTATATTCCTTTCGGGTTTTCTTTTCCTCTGCGTGTATGGGTATTCAAGTGTCCTGAGGTGATGTTTACGTAGTCTTATAGTCTCTTTCCCGCTCAGGGATTTGAGACAGTCCTTCTTTTTACAAACCACATTTTAAAACGGCTACATAATCAGGCACGCATGTGTTATACTCATCCATTTCTCTATTTTTAGATACTTCTGTATTTGCAAAGGTTTTCTCTTGCAAATAAGGTAGCATTCCGGGTACCTTTTGTGCAGAAAGCTAATTATGCCCTCAGGCTAAATTGCCAGAAGTTTCTCTATCACTGAGCGCTTCTGAAGCTCAGGATACAGGTGCCAAGTCATTAAGAAGAAAGATTACCGGCAGCTCACCTCGGCTGGGCTGGATGAAGCCACAGGCCGGGAGAAACCTTACCAGCATTGGGACAAAGGCTGAGCCAAAGGCTCAGGTTACCCTTGAATGTTCAAACCTCTTGCATGCATTTTGTCTTCTCTAACCCACGAAGGGTACATGAAACACCCTTAGCTAACTCCAAAACCTCGATGTTTAACTGGTTATTATTTCCTAGCAAGTGCTTTGCAAGTCGGGTATGTTGTTGCCATAGTTTTACATGTTTCAAACATTGTAATTTAAAAAATGGTTATGAACCTTAAGGTGAGAAGTAAATGTGTTTTTTTATCCTCCCCAAAAGGAAACAGAAGCAGAATGCTTATTTGATTTACTCACTGTCTCACTCTAAACGAAGGCATGAATGCTTAGGAGTTTACCGTTTGCCCATAAGCCTCAGCGGTTCGCATTCCATTGTATGATCATTATTTTATTTTCCGAGGAAAGGAATTCTAATGGTCCACCCATGACAGGAAGAATAACAGATAGGTTTTCATATCTGTCTTCATTGTTGAATGTTCCAAGTAGGAACCTTGATATTTCGGTAGACCTGTGGCTATTTAGACACCATTGGTGGAGTGAAGAGATGCTTACGTGTGCTTGTGAGGATTCTTGGGATGCCACGTGGAGCTTGAAAAGCCATGATGGGTCTTGGGAAGCCATGGTTGATTTGGGGAGGCCATGGTTGATCTTGGGAAGCCATGGTGGATCTGGAGAAGTCATGTTGGATCTTGGGAAGCCATGATGGATCTGGGGACGTTATAGTGGACTGGGGAACCAGGAAAGATCGGAGAGCCATGACGTAGCTCCTTTCTTCAAAATTAAGTAGCTGATGTTTTTGTAAATATGTTCTCAAAAGGCAAATGAAGGAAGAGAAAGGAAAAAATGGGCTTTCTCAACATAGTCTGTTTGTTGGTAAAGGTATGTTATTGCCAGTGCTTTGTTTTGTTTTGATTTATTTTCCTCACAGAACAGCTGAATACTTTCTCTCTTTTCTGGGACCTCTTCTGGTCTTCCTGGAAGATTCTTCAGCACCAATTCCGAATATTCCATTGCCACTAGAATTCACTGTCTGGAACCTGTTTTGAATATGCTGGATTATTCTTCAACCTCCATTCTGCTTATTTCAACTCTATTGTGTTAAGTTTAGTGGCAAAAACAGTTGCTTGGCAATCTGCGTTCCAAGTCTCTATTTCAGCATTTCGCTTTTCCTTTCGGGCTCCAGTTTTCAATGTATCCCAAATGCACGCGGTCATGTGAGTTGCCTGTTAAAAATACAGCTGTAAGACCCTCTCCTAGGAAAATCTGATTCATGATTCTAAGGACGATACTTAAGTACACAAGTCAATCAGATGATTATCAAATTTAGAGACTAGTAGGCCAATGAGACAGCTGCATAGCGTGTGGTGCAGGCTTTCCAGGGAAGCTTATTAGAAATGCAGAACCTCAGGCCACGTCCCAGACCTCTGGAGCCAGAATCTGCACTTTAACAAGACCCCTGGGTGAGTCATAGGTATGACATTTTGAGAAGCGTGGGGCTACATGATCTGTAAGGTCTCTTCCATCTCAAAAGCACAGTGATACTGAATTTTCCTTCCGTGTTCCAATCCTATTTCCAGCTCATTCCCCATTCTCCTTTGCCTGATATGCTGAGGAAAAATTTCTCTGCGATCCAGACAGTAGATGTCCTGATGAGTGAACTTGCAATATGCCCACAAGGGGCTTCATATGTTGAGAAGAATTGGGACTCAGGGGGTTAAATGCAAAACACATTACCATAGGACAGCTGCCAAGGCATCACATTCTGAAATCTGATAAATGAAAAATGGGCATGGTATCAAATTTAATCACATTTGTATTCAGATGTTGTTGAGAGCAGACACTGATTTATGAACTAGCAACAGACACCAGATTTCCTGCCTATGTTATATACATATGAATGGGTGGACGGATGGATAGATAAACAGACAGCGAAATTGTGTTGCAAATTACACGGCACCAGACCTGTTTATAACTTAGATCTCATCAAACTGATATTAAAAAAAATATGGTAGAGATAATTTTTTCTAGGCAGTGGCTGTTGATTTACTTTCGCCCTGAAAAACAGATTCCTTTCAAAGAGTGTTCTCGCTTAATTTGGGCAATGTTGAAAATGCTCCTGTTTTGCCCCACGGTTTTATGCTATTTGTTCATAGAGAATATTCTCCATGGGATGGAAAGAGGTGGAGGACGGTTCAGACCATCGCTTCCTTCTGCAGTACCCGCTCCCTGTCCTGAACAACCCCATTAAAATATTAGCAGCGTAAAGGGTTGCAGTGTACATGAAGGATTCCACGCTAAGACGAAGGCTTTCAGATGAGCTGTGAGGGGCCGAGGTGGACGAGGAAAACATTCAACATGGATTAACAATGAAGAAGATAAACAACATTATTCACAGACAGCCCAGCAAGGTCTAGGGTCAGTGTTGCTTGGAGGTCTACAATTTTGAAAATAAACCATTCAGATGATAAGATTCTCTATTTTAGGGCAGGCCCTTGCCTAACATCACCAAAGACATTTAGCCATTTTAAAGGATGATTGTTTTACCGTGCTCACTGTCTATGCCTCTTCCTTGCAGAGACTTCTCCTTAAATTCGGCAACCTGGTCAAATCTTATTCATCTTTCAGTGGTCGTGTAGATTTATTCATTCACTTTCGACAAACATTTACGGAGACCCTATGTTGTGATGTGCACAGAAAATGCAGAAAAAAGTGACCATGGTTTGCCGCCTAAAAAAAACAAAGAAACAAACAAAAACAAATGAACGAAAAATGAGCTCAGTGTCTAGGGACAAGTCAGATGAATATAGATCATTTGAGCACAATTAAGAGGAAGAATTGAATTTGTCACAGAGCTGGAGTAGCCCAGAGAAGGGATATTGAACTTAGACTGGAAGGTATAGGACAACAGTCCCTGGAAGAAGTGACACTGAAGGGAATCCAAAAGATTGAGACATCTCCACTTATCTTGGAGGAGACAGAAGGGTCAGGATTCCCGGTGGAGAAATAGAGGGCAGCCAGGCATTCTCAGTGTCGGAAGCCATGGAGGTTGGGAAAAGCAAGACAGTCAGAGGCGAGCCAGTAGCTGCACAGGACTGGAATAAAGGTGTCTGTACCCCGGATGCTGGGAGATGGGGTAGAGCGGTTGACCAAACAGCAGTCACTCTCATGTGGCCTGATAGTGTTCTGCTTTACTCTTTGGGGAAAAGTATCGACGGTCGCCAGCTAACCAAATGGAGTGAGGCCATGTGAAACTTAAAGGGTGGGAACTGTCCAGAGTCTGGGGGCCACAGCTGATACAGAGGATTTCAGGAGAAAGACCTAGATTCGAGTAGTTTCCGGACTGGGTGCTCAAGATAGTCAGGACCAGATGGATGTGGCGGATGAAGAAGGAGAGAGGTTTTCATGAAGGTTCCTCCCTGGCAATTCTAGGTAGGTGCCGATGCTCTTTTCTGAGTGGACGTCCAGAAGAAGGAATCTGCCTTCGTTTTATTCCGATGCGATTTTTGTGAAAGTGGGGAGAAGGCTGTCCTACTGTGAGGTACGGTGGAAATGACATCATTCGAAACCTTTCCTTCCCTCGGGCTCTCCCTGACAGTCCGAGCTGGGAAGTAATCTCCTTCTGTGCTCCTTTAGGAAACAGGGCAGCTATTACCCATGGAGAATCCATTACAACTCTGAATTTTTAGTTCTGTTTTCATGTGCTGTTTTATCTCCTTAATTAAATTATCTCCTTTAGGGGGAGGGCCACGTCTTACTCTTGTTGGATCATTCATTCACAGAGCCCGAAGCATTGTGCTGCATGGAGAAAGTGTTGGTTGATGTTTATTAATTGATTTGTTGGAATGTTTTTTTTTTCACTGAACACATTCCCAAGAAGGAGCCAAACCCGGAGTTAGGAAGCCATCTGGCAAAAACCGCTCAAGAGAAGGCGTCTTGGCTCTCACATCTTAAAGGTCTTCTTAAAATAGCTAACATTTATTGAACATTTTACCATGTGCCAGGCATTGTGCTGAGCCCGTCTCCTGTATGTTATCTCATGTAATCGTCAAAGCGATCTTGTGACATAAGTGTTATAAATATTCTCATTTTAAAGCTGAGGCAAAGGAGGCTCAGAGAGACTAAGCCATTTTTTGAGGGCAGTAAGTTGTAGACAGCGACTCAAACCAGACTTCTGCGTCTACCAACTGTAACGTCCATGGAATTAGTGCACCTCCAGAGCACCCAACACGCTCGGAGGGAGGTCTCCCTCTCTGCCATCAAAATTTTTTTTTATCAAATTTTCTCAGCTAAGACTAGATAAGCAGAAGCCTGACCCACACTTGCCTGTCCAGGGCTAGTGCCAGGATTAGCACTCAGGCCCCTTGAGAGTCCACTTCCTACTCTGCTGTGCTGGTTTTAAGACAAATCTGTCAAACCCAGCCTTCTGTTGGTCACTTCCGGGCCTGTAGTTGTGTCCAGAGGCCTTACAAACTAGTTGGGGATGCACAGCAGAAGTCTGAGGAAATTAAATACTAGAGTGTCCGGCCCTGGTGAGACCCCGACAGACGACTCGACACAGTGGATGTTCATCCTTTAGAAAATACGAGGTGGTAAGGTTCTTTCTTCAGATGTGTACGTCAAGACCAGCTGATAGAATCCTCACAGAGCCTGATTTCAGCCACGTGTCGCCTACTAAGAAGTCCTTATTGATAGATATTTTGGCAACTAAAGTTGTCAAGAATGGGGTAGATTAGCACATGAGTTAGTAAAAGTCCCTCTGCTGTCGGTATCCGAGCTGAGGCTGGATGATGAGATGCTGAGGGCCGATGTGGAATTCCTGTAGCGAGAGAGCGGATTGGGGAAGGCTGGGCTGGACAACCTCTCCAGCATTAAGTGTTCTAGATTCTTCCTAGCGATCTGGTTTGTTTCTACAAGGCCTAGCTGTCTAAACCGTGCATGTTGAGTTGTAACATGCTCTGAAATGGCGCTTACACCCATGCACCCACTTCCTGGGGTAGGTGGATCTGGAAACGGTTTTTCTCTCGTTTCAACTGGCCCTGGATTTGAACCTCACGTGGATCTAAGGCTTTCAGTATCACGGTCGGGACCGTACGTCCATTGGTAAAGAGAAGGCAAAGAATCCATGGAGAATGTGAAATTAGCCACTTGGGATTCCAAGAAGTTATCCTTTCTCGTTGGAGAGAATTAGTTTGGATTAGGGTGTGAAGCTCTTGCCACGTTTCCTCAAAATTTAAATTATAGTGTGAATGACGATTCAGGTCTGTTTTGAATCTTGTTATTCTTTTTTTTTTTTAATGTTTCTTTTATTTTTGAGAGAGAGAGACAGAGACAGAGCACGAGTCGGGGACAGACTCGAGACACGAGACAGAGAGAGAGGGAGACACAGAATCTGAAGCCGGCTCCAGGCTCTGAGCTGTCAGTGCAGAGCCCGATGTGGGCCTCGAACCCACCAGCTGTGAGATCATGACCTGAGCTGAAGTCAGCACTTCATGGATTGAGCCACCCAGGCGCCCCGAATCTTGATATTCTTAAAAACAGTCAGAGGCCAAGTCCGCCTGACCACCGTCCCCCTTGATATCAACAGTTCAACAAAGGCGTTATTGGTGACTTGATCTTGTGTCATGGAAAGTCAGCCTTGGGAGAAGCAAGAGTGACATGTCAGTCCTGCCATTCCTGAAACCAACCAAACTGCAGAGGTCAGGTGAAAGGCAAGGGCTCAAGGTGTGTCTTAAAAGCTCTGAGGGCCAGAGAGAAGTTGGACTGCTGTTATATCCTGCTCTAGGCCCACGTGGGGCGTGCCTGGTCCGGGACGATAAGACAATGGGCAAGGGGTAAAGATGTTTTTACAAAATTCAGCTCTGATGTCAGATTGTTGGATCTGAAGCCCAGCTCCACAGCTTCCTCGTGTCATTTTGGGCAAGTCATTATGCATTTCAGAAGCAGAGTATATAATAGGCTGAAATAGTCTTAAAATAGATTCTGGATTGTTCGTGAGGATTAAATGAGCCAAAACTCTCGAGGCTTTTAAGACAGAATTTAACACAAAGTGAGCACTCAGTAAGTGTTAACTTTTATTATTATAGCCATTAGAATGATTGAAATAGATAGAAATCAGAGGAAATCACTAGAACAGGAGGAAAGGAAGAAAAAGCAAGAAACATAAAGGGAATGAGAGAAATGTCAAGGAAGAAGGACGTATGGGAGAGATTCGTTTTGCCCTAGACTAATAATTACACTGGATCGCAGAATCTTGAGATGGGCCTTTTCGGCCATGCTGGGCAGGGTTCCTTTGCTCTGAGCACATGACGGAAGGCAGAGTATGGAGGGTGCTTGGCGGTTGACTGACACGAAGAGTTCTGGCTGAAAACAAGATCACTGCGTGCTGACCTCCCACGTTTGTAAGAGTGGATCGATTATTCCTTTTCCGGGTGGAGGGTGATGGCTTTCTAAGTCCAGTTCCTATTTTGATGAGATCTCACCATCTGGCTGTGCAGGGCTTCCGTTTCTGATTACAGCCACTCCAGCCCGTGTGACTCCCTTCAGTGCGCTCCCACGGAGCCCTGCTAACCCGGGATTTGTTTAAAATCCATCTTCTGAAACATTCAAGAGTGGAGATCTTTTCCCAGTTGGGGCACTGGGAGAGTTGCCGGTGGCTACGACATTCGGTCTCCAACCAGGGCTCTGCAAGCTGCTTGTGTGTTCCAGCATCGCAATTGTGTGAAAATGGCATCTGAGCTAGCACAAAATCGCAATGTATATTTCCAAAATTATTATTTTGTACTTTTCTTCAGTGTCATCCAGCTACACCAGACACATAGGAAGACCTACTGAGTCGGGGGGGAATTCTTTCTCCTACACCCTTGCAAATACAAAGTCATGCATAGAACTTCCCCAAATGCGCTCAAGTTGGACCACCCCCCTCCTCTGATTGGGGTCCTCGCTGTCTTGGAGACTGTGTACTTTGCAGATGTGCAATAAGTTTCTTTCCCGTCTGACTTCCCAGGCTCTGGCAGAGTACTTGGCATGCGAGAGGTTCTGGGGGTAATCTCAGAGGACTGGCAGTCATGCTGATGTTTTTATGCTTTTTTGAATATAAAAGTCACAGTTTACTTTCTCTCTCAGTGACCGTGTACAAAAGCTCATTTATAATTAATACACCAAATCCTTAATAAAGCAAACCAAATGTCATCTTTCCCTTTTTCTGCAACACCAAGCCATTATTTCCTCGGGATGAAAGAACTTTTGAACCATAAAAATAAAATCGGTGAGACCAGTTCAGTGACTTCAGTGCATACAAAATATTGTGTCTTGTTCCCAATAATATACGATCAACCATCCTCATCGCCTTTAGTATGGTCTCAGAATAGCAAAGTATGAGTAGCAGGATTTTCATAAAAACCACCATGAAGGCCTTATTCACTGGGGGTGATAGATAGTGGAAAATGTAACGCTTCGTATGTCAACAGATCTTCCTGGGGAGGCCTGAGTATGTCTCCCTTCCTTCTGTGAACCCAAGAAGGGGACATAGATGAACAGTGCTGTTCATCTCGGCATTCTTCGTGCCACGCCTAATATCTGGACCTTACCTGGTACTTAAAAGATGTTTCCTGAATGTGGAAGGAGTATTTAACCACTAGCTATAGTGACCTCCTTCCCACTTCACTGCCCTGTGAGTCCTATATCGCCTCTGTAGAGAGGGGGGCCGTCACTGGATGGAGCTTAAGGCCCTCCCACTCTGTCTACAAGGCCATGTCTAGCCATATTGGTACACGGTGTATGCTGTACCCCTCTGGGCAATGCAGTGCCTAGAGTTACTACTAGAAACAGATCTGTAGTCTGGTGAAATTTGATGGCCACAGATATTTGAGTATGCCTTTGTATTTTCTTAAGGGCAGGTGAAAAGAAAAATTCATTATGAATCAAAGTCAAAGGAGCTTATTAATGTCCCTTGAAATATTTTGTCATCCAAAGTTTATCTAGAAATTCTAAGAAAGCAAAATATTCCATTTTAATATGATTTTGTTGAGAAAATAAAAACGAAAATTTTCTTTTTATTATTTTGAACTTCGGCTGGAGACAACACAGTCCCAGACAGCATTTTGTGGTGTTAGAGATGATTCTAGCATAAAAGGTCTCTGAATATGATGTCATAACTCCACCTTCTATAGCACCATGCATTTTCTGAAGTTGTTTTTTTTTTCTCTTTTTACTGAGGGTGTTGGTATCTTCCTGGACCTCTTGGATTAGTAATATTTAGTGAGATTAAGAGCCAAGATCTTGTCTTTAAGCTCTGCCATTGCCCGGCTGTGCGAACATAGACAAATAACTATCTCTTTGTTTCATTTTTTTAGTTTATGAAACAAGTCATTGTGTAAGATGCTTTCTGCATCCTTTCTGGCTAAACGATTATTTAGCTGGATTATTTAAAGGAGTATCGGGATTATTTAAACTGAATATTCTGTGACTGAAGAATTTCCCTAAAGGATAAGCAAGCAAGAAAGTGTAGACAGAACATCGATGCCTCACACTCACGCCTGCCGGATTTCACTCTGTGTTTCGGCCAATTACATTGCAGTTTTATTATTGCTCAGTAATATGAACAAAATCTGAGCTAGTAAGATATTAGTAAAGTCATTATTAAGATGTGGCTCATTGGCAACTTAGAGAAATACCGGTAGGAATCAGAATGACGTGTAACAAAACACGACGCACTTATCCAGATGTGTTTCCAAGAACTGGATAGAATAGATTCGCATCTTCCTAGAAGAGAGAAGAGTGTCTGATTCTGTGAAATTCAGGCCGTGGGCTGGAAGGATCATTTATTTCACGCAACCTGTGAGGGTTGGCGATGTTGGAGCTCCGCTAGAAATAAAAGTCCTTGGGGCATGGGACAAGCCTGTACTCACGAGTCTTGGAATTCAGATTGAAGGGTCTTATTTTCAAAAGGCTTTTCATGAGCCAAATGTGTAAAGTTGCAACATTTATTCAACTTGACTGGAGATCCTCTGAGATGAAGCCAATATATTCCTTCCCTGTGACCTTGGCTCGCTTTGCATGTCCCCATGTGGTCCCTTGCCCTTCTTCAGAAAAATGAGCCACTGGAGGCCGGATAAGGAAGAGCATGTCCCTCCGAACAATGAACACTTACATTTCCTCCGCTTTCTAGAAAGGGTGGGATTATCAGGGTAGAAGTGCACTGTTCTTTTTTAAGCAAACTCTTGGTTGGTTTTAATCAATCATTTCTTTTCTACTCTAAATTTTAAAAAGGAAGGAGGGATATATATTTTGTGGGCGGGTATAAACTCACGTGTGCTTTTTGTTTTCTTCATGTTATTTAGTTGAAAGTTAGACAAAGAAATTTGGGAACCCAATGCAGTGAGAAAAGTTTATAATAACTGTATCCACTTGGGTATTGTGCAAGCCCATAGTCATTTAAATGAGGCAGGGGATGGAGAAAAGCTTTCAAAGAGGTGACAGGCGCTTATATTTGAAATAAGGGTAAGCATGAGATGCTACTTGAAAGCAAAGACAGGACATTCTCGTTGTGGGAACAGCTTGGGTGAAGGAAAAGAAGCAAGACCCAGAGAGGCTTGGGAGAAGTCAAGCCACAAAAAAGAAAACCAGAGACGGAGAACCGCTTTCTGGATTTTGAGACGTGTGTCCGTGGAAGTGCTGTGGTTTGGCATGGAGGTTTGAGAAATAGCTCCCCGAGCTCTGCCAACAGGTTAGGTAGCAGCTTCGCAAAACCCTTCTCACCTGGTCCAGTCCCTCATGGGGGATTATGATGAGAACCAGCATGTGTGATCAAGACATCAGAGAAATATTTTTAAAAAGTATTACCTGGAGCACCAGTCATAAAACCGTATCGGAAACTATCTAAATCGGGATGTCATTTAAGTCAACTAAGACAAATTTACAAGGGTGGAATTCAATGGGGAGAAAGAGATTCTAAATAATTTTTAATAAGCAAGGGAGCATGAATGGAAGTTAATAGTATTCTACTCATTATTATGCTAGAAGTAATACAACTTCATTGTTATTATGCTTCTTCAGTGCTGTAACTCTGTTGTTTCTATGAACATTAAAAAATACATGAATTTACATAGGTTCACCCACGACTTCCCCAATGCTAGTGCACTGATAAGATCTGTAAATTCTTTTACTTTGGGACCAGACTAATTCTATTCTGTGGGCATAAAGAATGTGGTCACTACCCACGAAACCAGTGAATCTGCTATCTAACAGACAGTTTCAAGTGCTGCGAAGACATTTATTTGTTTTATTTATTTGGTTTGATTTTGCTTTATTTTATTCCATTTCATTTTTACCAGTGAAATGAAGGGCAAGCTCCTTCTCCACTTTCTTATGAATGACTTGTATACAAGTTCTCCTGAATTATTTCTGTGCTGAAATCCAGCATAGATTCTGATAAATGATTATTTATGAAAAGACAGAAAGAACTAAAGAATTCAGCATATCTCGCTGGAGATTAGACAGGAAATGTCGAGGGACGTTTTTATAAATAGGCTTTGTAGCAAGAAGCAAGGGCGTGTCTTAGAAACATCTGCAAGAGAGACCCAGACTCGAATGTAAAAGTAAACAATTATACGCTCCTCCTATGAAAAAGGCCTCAAGTCCCATTGTGACTCGGAAATTGGCTCACCAGACCCTGTACTTGCTGAACTGCGATCCTGGTTCTAGAACATATGTTGTAGAAAGCAGTATCCGGATTTGAATGTGGTTCTATCAGATCTGATGTCCCATGCTTCTGGTGCTCCCGGCAGAACTGGCAAGACCCTGGGAGTTTTGGGAGCACGGAAGTGGCTATGCTGACCTTCATGGGGCCGCTTTAGGCACCTTGTTTTCCTTGGAGTAAAGCAAGCATTTTGATAAACTTTGATCAAGGCATTACTTTCTTGATGTGGCTAAAATTGTGGGGTTTACTTTTTTCAATCAAGAAAAGAAAAAATAGCAGTCCTAAGAATTGCATGTCGAGTTAATCTGTGCATTCCTCCCTTTTCTTGTGAGCATATTGTGATGTTGAAAGCAAGTCTGTCGAGGTTATTGGGAATTGTAGGTATTTAAAAACAATGATGGGTATGTATCTACAGAGCCCGCCATCTTCTGAGAGGGGAGAACAAAGACAAATAAGACAAAAGTGAGCATTGAGGCCACATAAAAGTGCATAATTTAACTGAGGCAGGATTTCTGGCTATTGTGAAGAAAAATGTTGGAAAATCTTCCCTCAAGACAATTAAAACTAAAGAAATTTGTAAAAAAAATACCCAATCATTTCAAGGCTCTAGAAATTTTCTAAAGAAAGCAACAAAACGATAAATATCTTTTTCATGGAGAACTGTTACAACCTTGGGAAAAAAATCAGTGGAGTCTAGGTCTCTTGGGGGTTCTTCCTGTTCCTGCCACTACCAGCTAGGTGGGCGTTTTTGGTGATTTTTTTTTTTTTTTGAAGGGGTGGGGGTGCAGCAGGGAGGAAGAAGGAGAAGGGTCCAGAAAAGCATTATTAAATTCATTGCCAGGGATGCCAGACTTGGCTCAAAGCAGAGGGTGCAGATCTGTGTCCAGGAGTACGGTCGGGACCAGCAGCACGCCTGGGGGAAGTGACTGGGGAAGCCCGCAGCCCTGGTTTTCTGAAGCTGAAGTCCTGAGGGACTTAGCGGCGAACCAGTCAGGATATCCCGGAAAGACTCTGAAAATAAGCATGGCATAGACGGGCCACATAAGCTCTCTAAACCTTGTTGGGTGACCCCCAGAGTAGAGAAACGTACAGGGGGAGATGCACGAAGCCCTTGCAGAAAGAATAAAGCCAGAGAAGACTGCTCGAAATGTTAATGATCTTCCCTTGAAAACAGACAGGTAGGCACCTCCATGGGCGGGTAGATGTTTGTGGGGCTTCCAAGCGCGCACGGATCTTCCCAGGTGTCACTCCACTGCCAAGCGACTTAGACACAGGGATGGCCGCTAGGTATCAGGACAAACAAGGGTAAGAATTAAGAAATAACAGAGACACCGGCACTGCAGACAGTCAGGGAGACATATTGGCAAAAGAATTCTTTTTTTGGAGGGAAAATAATAATCCCGAGGCTCTATGACAATATATGATCTGAAATGTCTAGTTTCCAAGAAAAAATAACCGAGTAGAACGACAGAAGTGCTATGCTCGTCGTGAACGTTGTGAGCTGGCCTGCATGCCCTTCTCCCAGGCGCCTGTCAGCTGCCAGTTTCCGCCAGAACATGAGGAGGGAGAGGAGGGGAGACACCCCGCACTCCCACTGCTGTCCTGAGTGTCCTCCGGGACCCTGCCTGTGCAGACGGAGGTGGAAGCCCGGTCCCTAGAGCTAAGGAATGGGAAACACCACTCACATGACCTCCTCAATCAGAGAGATGCCAAGAGCTGAGGTCAGGCTGATATAAAAGCAACAAAGAACACATAGTCCTTACGTGTGTCCACCCCGCTTCAGGGCAGACTTGAAACATGATTTTCGGCAATGCTTTAAAGGAGGAGGTGACTCAAACTCTCCGTGACAGATCTGGAGCAACCGGGCCAAACTCCTGGGCCAGGGACACGATGGGCCTTCTCAGGCCGCATGTGACGAAGCATCGTCCTTCCTGACTTCTGACAGACAGAAGGATCCGGTGCTTGTGTGCAGCAAGGGAGATGATAGATGTCTTTAATTATATGATAATCATGATGAACTAATTTGATACCACTTGATAACTAATCATTTGCAACATTCATAAAACTGTTTCTCATTTCCTCCTCGCAGGGACGGAATAGATGGCCCCTGATGTTTCTCAAGGGCGGCTCTCAGAGGCAGAGCGGGAAGGCCGAAGGATCAAGTATTCGGTGCAGGCGTTAGGGAGCCGACAAGGCCACAGCGCAGAGACACACGTGATTTACTATTGGATTTAATCTCCCTGAAAAACAATCTCAGAGCCATATGAAGAAAACCAAAATGTCATCAGCTAACACCTGAAATTCCTCGGCACCATCTGTATGTAACATTAGACAAAACTCAGGAGACTCTGGGAGAAAGAACATGGAAAATTTAATGATGAGCTTAACTTGGGTGACTTGATAGATGTGATAGATGTCACCTTTGTGACAAGTCCGCAGCCAGAAGGACTCTGAAACCACGGAGGAGCTGGTGGTGTTTCACCTGTGAAGGGGCTGCTCTCTCTCAGCATGGGGCCCGGGACTTTTGCCAGGAAATTCTCTCTCTCTTTTTAAGTTTATTTATTTATTTTGAGAAAGAATGCAGGCAGGGGAGGGGCAGAGACAAAGGGAGAGAGAGAGAGAATCCCAAGCAGGTTCTGCACTGTCCGTGCAGAGCCTAATGTGGGGTTCAAACTCAGGAATCATGAGGTCATGACCTGAGTTGAAATCAAGAGTCAGACGCTTAACCGACTGGGTCACCCCGGCCCTCCAAGGAAACTCTCTTTCTCTTGCAGAAAACTCGTTCCTTTGAAAGCTAGTTTTTCTGTCATTAGTTCAGTTCCTTTCCTCGACTTCCCTCTGAACCAGACTTTTCTTTCGGTAATTCAAGTGCATCAAACTCTGACGTCTAGATTTGCACACATATCTGTATAGCAGCTGTGTTCCACAAACATTTCCTGACCCACTACGGTACGTCAGCACTGTCCTAGACGCTGAGGATAAAGGGTATGTCTTGCTGAAAAGAATATGCTGTCGTTTCTCTATAAGCACGATGATTTTATGAATCAGGTGAGAAAAACAAAGAAAAATACCTGCTCGGTGTCATTGTCAGTTGGTATAAAGTGTAAGATGACTTTGGATTTTGTTGCTGCTGAAATGTGCTATTAAGACTGAATTGAAATAGGCGCGCCTGGGCGGCTCAGTCGGTTAAGCGTCCGACTTCAACTCAGGTCATGATCTCACGGTCTGTGATTTCGAGCCCCGCGTCAGGCTCTGTGCTGACAGCTCAGAGCCTGGAGCCTGCTTCACATTCTGTGTCTCCTTCTCTCTCTGCCCCTCCCCTGCTCATGCCTCTGTCTGTTTGTCTCTCTCTCTCAAAAGTAAATAAACATTAAAAAATTAAAAAAAAAAAAAAGACTGAATTGAAATAAAGGGACGGCCATCTCTGTGGACGTATGCTATCCTCGTATGTTTTCTTTTCCTACAGCCGTTCCATTTTTTAAAGTGAAAACCAGGTTTTCTGAAAACAAAGAAAAGCACTAGCACAGTGCATATAAGTCTCTGACTCATCATTGGCCTTCTAAAAAATAAGAAAGGTTATTTTTTAGAGGCGTTTTAGATTCACAGCAATATTGAGCAGAAGACAGAGGTCTCTATATACACTCTACATTTCCGCTGTCTCTAGAGATTTGTCTTTTCTAGAATGTCGCATAGTCGGAATACAGTGTGTAGACTTTTTCGGTTGGCTTCTTTCACTTAGCTACATTCAGTTAAGGTTCCTCCATGGCTTTTCATGGCTCCACTGTCTGGACAGGCCATGGTTGATTTATCCATTCACCTATGGAAGGACATTTGTCCGTTCACCTACTGAAGGACATCCATTCACCTATGGAAGGACATCTTGGCTACTTCCAAGTTTTGGCAACTACAATTAAAATGACTCTAAGCGTTCATGTGCATGTTTTTGTGTGGGCCTAGGTTTTCAACTCATTTGGGTAAATTCTGAGGAGTAGAACCAGTGGATCACGTGGGAAGAGTATGTTGAATTTTGTAAGAAACCACCAAACCCTCGCAAATTCTCACCAGTGACGTCCAGAAGTTCCTGTTGCTCCACAGCCTCGCCAGTGTTTGGTGTTATCGGTGTTCCAGATTTTGTCCATTGGGCTAGATGTATAGTCATATCTTACTGTTTTTTTTTTTTTTTAAATTTGCAATCCCTTAAGGATATTTGATTTGAAAGAACTTTTCATATATTTATTTTCCACTAGTATATTTTCTTTGGTGAGTCGTGTGTTTAAACCTTTGGCCCATTTTTAAATTGGGTTGTTTGTTTTCTGACTGCGGAGTTTTAAAAGTTCTTGGTATATTTTGGATCATAGTCTTTTATCAGATACGTGTTTTGCAAATATTTTCTCCTAGTCCGTGGTTTGTTATTTCATAGTCGTAACAGTGTCCTTGGCAGGACAGAGATTTTAAAATCTTAATGAAATGTACCTTATAAATTGTTCCTTTTCTGGATTGTGCCTTGTTATCCTATCTGAAAGTCATTGCCATTCTCAAGTTCATCTGGATTTTCTCCTCTGTTATCTTCTGGGAGTTTTATACTTTTTTGTTTTCCTTTTAGGTCAGTGACTAATTTCGACTCAAGTTTTGTGGAAAAAGTAAAGTTTGTGTCTGGGCTGATATTTCTGTATATTTATCCACTTGTTCCCGCATCGTTTGTTGAAAAGACACTACTGGTTTTCCAGGACCAACAGATCTGGTAGTTCAGAAAAGATTAGTGCAAGTAGCCTCTGATAAGATTATGTCAAATTAATTTTCTTGGAATGAAGTAACTTTTGAATTAGCTAGACAAAATCCTGTATAATTGTAGAAGAGAGACCCATTTTCATTACTGCTACTTATGTTTCATGATAAGAATTTTTTGAATGTATAGAATAATTTAGGAAAGAAACCGATATGCAATTTTTCAAACCGGATGCTATGACGACAGGTAAATTCTTTTCAATCATTGATATCTCATAACATAATGATATCTTTCACCATCAAAGACTGGATTAAAAAAAGAATTTACTAAGAATCTATAATATTCTAGGAATTCTAGGTGCTATATAAACTGGAATAACTACGAAATTCATAGAAGCATTGACACTTGGGTTTATGAGACACTTTTGAGTATTTTGTGTTTTTTGGTGTTTTTTTTTTTTTTTTTTTTTTTTGAGAGGGAGAGCACGAGCAAGCAGGGAAGGGAAAAGAGGGAGAAAGAGAGAAGAGAAAATCTTAAGCAGGTTCCACATCCAGCACAGAGCCTGACGTGGGGCTTGAACTCACGAACCATGAGATCATGACCTGAGTTAAATTCAGATGCTTAACTGACTGAGTCACCTAGGTGCTCCCAGTAGTATAATTTTATAATTCCATGTGTTAAGTCTATGTTGAATTTTAGGAGAATGTTAATGAAGGATGGCATTGTATTTTTAAGGAATAAAAACTTTGTAATATTTTAGTATAAATGGGTTAGGCATAAAATACTTACTAATTAATTCAAAATCTCAAAAACAGAATCTCTGATTTGCTGGGCGTGAGACCAGGACCTTGAGACGAAAGGTGGAAGGAGGTACCAACGATGAGGAGGATTAACCTTAGAGGTATGCGTGCTTTAGAGGTATGCATGCTTCTCTTTAAACCGTATCTACCGATTTGTGCACATACATCTGGTATCCAAGAAAAAGGGGATTTGGTCTCCTGACTCTCTCTGCTGAAAAATCTTCGGCCTCTCCACTTTTGCTCCTACAAACTTATTCTCTTTCTAGTTTTTGCATTTTCTTAGCTCACCTTACATTCCTACATGTGTGTTCGTTGCTTGGGCCCGAGAAGAGATTTTGCTTCTCCCCATTTTGCCTCAATATCACCTCTGGAGTGCAGTTTTATGACTGTCGTCTGGTTCCCATCACTATGTAGATTCCCCCCATAGCTCCCCTGATGTACCCTGATGCCCAGGATCCAGCCCTTGCCGACTTTGATCTATTTGGCCAACACTTTCCCTGGACCTTTGGATCGCTGGTGAGTCCAGGGCAGACAAGCAACTCTTTGGTGATGGGGAGGGACACAAAGGGACAGATCTTCCACAAGGGGATCATATTTCATTTGGAAACATCGCCATAAATTCAAGACAGGTGGAAAATCGGAGAGCGTTTGCCTGAAGTATAGTTCTGATGATCGCCCATTTATTTATGGGATCAGACTGCATTCCGTTTTTGACACTGACTTTTTGATTTCTGCCCATGTGTTTGGCATAGAAACCCTCGCAGGAAAATCATGTGAAGTCAATCATTTCTTCTGGTTTAATTGTAAGGCTTCTGGATTCAAGAAGCAAGTGTATGCATTGAGCAGCTTTTTAAAATGGATGTTTTGATTTAAGGAAAGAATTTAGAAACAGGTCAACAGAAATACAATCCTGGCTCAGTAGTCACTTTCTGTGAAGCCTTGAATCATTCAATAAACCTCTCTCTCTTTCTGAAAAATTAAATGGGGATAGGTATGCTTATTTTTAGAGGTTCTTTCCAACTTGAAAATTCTATTACTTTAAACAGTCTACGATCAAGTTCCCTGAGAGTTAAAGTGAAGGGTTATAATTCCTATGCAAAGATTATCTAAAAGGATTAAGGGACATTTGTATTAAAGCAATGTGTCCCCCCCCCCCTTTGGTCTACATGGACTTCGAGGGAAAAACATCGAAAAAACCTAGTTAAAAAACTTGGTTGTACAAGTTGACTTGAAAATTGAGTAAGCAGGGGCGCCTGGGTGGCTCAGTCGGTTAAGTGTCCGACTTCAGCTCGGGTCATGATCTCATGGTTTGTGAGTTCGAGCCCCGCGTCGGGCTCTGTGCGGACAGCTCGGAGCCTGGAGCCTGCTTCAGATTCTGTGTCTCCCTCTCTCTCTGCTCCTCCCCTGCTCATGCTCTGTCTCTCTCAGAAATAAATAAACATTAAAAATAAAAATTAAAAAAAAATAAAAAGAAAATTGAGTAAGCGTATCACACTTATACCTGCTCACTCATGTAAAGACTTTAGCTGCCTTACTAACTTTTCATTACTTATTCATCCGTCTTGGGAAAGACCCGATCTTGATTATCTGGTCTTGGGCTCCACGCTCTGCATTTCCAGGTGAGACAAGTTATTTTGAAACCTCCTCAGACACATTTTTGTTGACCAAAGGAGTGCAAGGCGGCCTCATGACCCTGTCAGAAAATTCAATCTAAATCACAACTGATCAACTCTTCTTTAAAAGGTATGTTTCTGGGGGAAGGGTGGGGCATTCCGTCGGGCGAGCATCTCGCTGGTAACAATTAGAACCTCTGGCCGAAAATTTTAAATGATTTGAGGGCTCCGAAGTGCAACCCCAAAGAAGCAGAAACTCGAGGGAATTTGACTCTGTGACTTTTTCTGGGTAAAGACCCTTGTTTATACACCTTTTCCCAGAGGTGTGCTCCAGGCTATGTGGGATACTTATGACTTCAGTTCTTCTCTTCATGTGACCTGTACCTTCCCTTCCATGATTCTTGGCTCTTATTGTTCATCAGGAATGTCCTCCTTCATCCCGACTCATTCATCACCTTCACCTGTCAAGTTCAGCTCATCGCCTAGCCATTGTGTGACACATTTCTCGATCTTGTGTAAACATTCCCTACTCTGGTTTCCTAAAGGCCTTCAAGTGTTTGCCACTCTTTTGCTTCTGTCTGTATTCAATCTCCCATGTTATTATCTTTCAGAACGAAATAACCGCACCCTTGCTGGAGACCAATGGCCGGCCGCGTGGCTTTCCGTTGTGCTTTTCGGAGCCTCCGACCTCGTTTCTAGGTTTGGGGAAGGTTCGCCTTCTCTGAACATGTTGGGTTCTGAAGTGTGGCATGCCTGGGATGGAATTCTGGCTCGGGCTTTTAGCGCGACATAATCGCCATGAGCCTCACTATTTTCCGTGCAAGGTGCCAGTGACGACAGCACCTGCCTTGCAGGGTTGATGCAGTCCCCGGGGGAGGCCGGGTGACGAGGGTCTGGATGAGGCGGGCACTCTCTGAGGGCCCAGATGGCAGGTGCACAAGTAGTAAACCTTCTTTCCACCCTGGAATTGGGCCAGGCTGTTGGGACATCAGCCGTCACAACTCAGGCAGGGGCTCAAAAGGCGTTTGTCCAGGGGGCCATCCTGGGGTTCTGTAGAGCCAAGGTCACCTCAAAAAGGAGCCTGAGTTAGCTTAGAGAAGAAAGACTCTAGGGAATATAGGGGCCCCCTTCCAGGGAGGTCTCCCTTGGACCAAATAACCTGTTTGCTACCAGACCCACAGCACTGTGAGAAACAATAAAGATTTGTTCTTCTAAGCCACTGTTTTTTTGGGGGGGATGGTTTCTTACATAGCAAAATAGTGATACAAATAGGCAGAGAATCTTTGATTTCGCTAATGACACACGCTTGATTTATTTCTAAACTAACAGATGCAGAGACCATTAGACCGTTAGAAAGACTGAGACATTTCTTTGCTGATACGTGTGAATCCATGCCTCAGAATCTGAGATCTGTTTCTGTTTTTCATTCTGTCCTTTATTAGCCCAACTTCATCGACCGAGATTTCGGACACAAAGCGAGCTGGACTTTTAGCTTCACAACCATTCAGCCAGCTCTTGGGGTATAGATCAGGCTTTTGGTGCAAAAATATATAAAATATTCAGGAAACCAGTCCCAATTATTTATGTGGATTAGGGCAATAACATCCCATCTAGTATAACCACCCCCAATTTGGCCGTCTTCCGTATGTTCTCAACACTAGCGACAACATGAAATTTAAAAAATAAACATATTCCTCATCCTCCCAATCCCTACCTGCTTCCTCATTGCTTCCTCATTGCGAAATCATATCCCCGACTTAGCCCCCAGATCCTGCCAGGCGTAAGCCCCGTCCGGATGTCCAGCCTCACCTAGCACGTCTCTGTCTCACGCCCCACGTGTCCTCCAGGTATGCGTTGTGCACCTGCCCGCCACCACAGCCCCTTTCAGTCTAGAACGCATTTCTCCCCTCCTTAATCTTATTGATTCATACTCTCCTTTGGATCTCAATTCAAAACTAATTTATTCAGAGAAGCCTTCCTCATTCCCTACTCCAGCCCCAGATGTATTTCAAGCTCTACTATGTTTCTATTGCTTCTACTCCTCAGTGTGCAATTGACATTGCATTACCTCCAGTACTTCTTTAATGTCTTTCTGCCCTGTTACACGATAGGCTTCATAAGAAAGAAATCGGAGTCGACTTTACTCACCATTGTAGTCCCAGAGCCCAGGAGAGTTCTAGATTCGAAATAAGTCCTCAACCTCTGCCTCTCGTCACAATGCAATTAAACCTACCCTCCAACGTCAACCAACAGGCGCTTGGGCGGTAGCTCGGATGCAAGTGTTTTCAGGCATCCAGGCGGCGCAGTCTCGTGGTCCTTGGAAAAAGGAATGAGCACCAAGGAAAAGCTAGTTTTCTGCCCGGGGACGCGTTTCTTCTGGAGCGAAAAGAAGCAGAAGCCGAGCCATGCAACTGTGTGGCGGAGCTGAAAAGACAGGAATCAGGGTCCCGGGGGGCCGCAGTGACAGTTAAGACAGAAATCGGCGGGGCAGCGGATGGGAGAAGAGGTTGCCGCGCAGAGCGGAGGTCCTAGAAGTTCGTGTGGGGACCGAGCGCGGGCCCCCGGGTGAAGACTGGCCAGCGCACGCTCGGGAAAGTTGCCTCAAGGCGAAGCTGATTCCCCTTTGCAGGCCCGAGAACTGAGCAGAGATGCTGGGGGGGTTTCTCCCGGTGGAGAGATCTCCCTGAGCACGTTAGGTGTCCAGCGAAGACTCCAGCACATCTAGATGTAGGGGTCATGTCTGAGAAAAGGTGTCGCCAAACGCTAAGCACGAGAAACCTACTGCGGATATAGAAATAGAAGACAAGGGAGACTTCAAGACCAGAGGGACTAACAGAGACAGGTAAGAGACGTTCCCTAAGGATAATGGCTCGGTTCAAACAGGGGGATGCAGGCACCTGGACGGCTCAGTGGGGAGGACTTGTGACTCTTAATCTCTGGGTCGTGAGTTCAAGCCCCGTGTTGGGTATGGACATTCTTAAATAAATAAAACTTAGAACGACCAAACGAACAAACAACGGACTGCAGTCGAGTACATGTATGTGCTCCATGGGGTCGCTTTAAAATCTCTCAGGTACATGAAGCAAAACCGAGACAACAGAAATAGAGAAGTCTGCATCGTCGGCGGAGATCTTGCTTCCAGTCTGAGTTTACAGGACGAGATAAAAAAACGAGTGAGCAGAGGGGCGCCCGGGTGGCTCAGTCGGTTAAGCGTCCGACTTTGGCTCAGGTCATGATCTCGCGGTTCATGAGTTCGAGCCCCACGTTGGGCTCTCTGCTGTCAGCCTGTCAGTGCAGAGCCTGCTTTAGATCCTCTGTCCCCCTCTCTCTGCACCCTCCCTTGCTTGCACTAGCCTCCCAAATAAATAAATGTTAAAGAATGAGTAAGTATATAGATCTGAAAAAACCACATTCCACAATGGAACAAAATTAGAATTCATAATAACAAGAGGCCTCGAAAATCCTCAAGCGTTTGAACATTAAACAATCCATAATGTGGGTCAGAAAGGAAATCACAAGGAGAATGAGAATATAATTTCGCCTAATTATAATACAAATACGATATATCAAAACCTGTGGAAGGCAGCTGCAGAAGGGCTTGGAGGGAAGTTCAGAGATTTACGTATTTACATTAGATAAGTAGAACAGTATAAAAATTGATGATCTATGTTTCCATCTCAAGAAGCTAGAGGAAAGAAGGCAATTTCAACACGAAAGAACTAGAAGAAAGAATATAAT
>PITB01019015.1:0-33802 GCA_004024585.1 Paradoxurus hermaphroditus | reverse complement strand
GGGTTAAGTTGCATTAGGCCGCTGACTTCCGTTCCTGGGGTTCCTGGGTTCGAGCCCCAGGACAGCTCGGAGCCTGGAGCCTGCTTCAGATTCTGTGTCTCCTTTTCTCTCTCTGTCCTTCCCCTGCTCGCACCCTCTCTCTTCCTGTCTTTAAAAATTAAATATTTTTTTAAAAACAAAAAAACAACAAGAAGTGCTGTTTGCTCCACCACATCTGCAGGTGGGCTGCGGCCTCTGTGCCTCCTGGGCCCTAACGCAGACCTCCCCCTCCTCCCAAGGGCAGGGTCCCCAGGGCTCATGCTCCAGCTACTGCGCACATGGCACTAGCCACATCGGCAGCGAGAACCCAAACGAGCCCCGGGCTCGGGCTGGCAGGCGGAACGGGGATTGGCAGAAAGGAACGGTGATTTCTGGGGAAGGATTCCCGGAAGCCACAGTCACTACCGCTACTCTGCTTCCTGGTCTCACCATGTTACCCGAAAGTACAGATCCCCGTGGGTTTCTCTTTGTTTCCAAGAGATAGGTCCTAACTAAGTTTCATCCGCCTCGGCACGCGGCACCATGCCTGGCAAGCACGAGGCTCCCCATAAACGCTTATCACAAATATATGAGATGTTCATAAAGCAACATTCCCGCTGCACCGCACACCCAACTCCCGTTAAACCTCCTTGCCTTCTCTGAACCTGTGAAGCTCCTCTCCTGTCCGCACCGGCCTGCCGCAGGCCTGCCACCCTGTATGAATATTCTCAGCTTGCTTTCACCCACGACAATGCCAGCTACACCAGTGGTTTTCATGCAACGAGGGAACCAAGCTTTGCCCCACCCCAGGGCCTTTGCATATGCCAGTCTCTTTCTCCTATTCTTCACTAGATGGATTCCTTCTCAGTCTTTAGGCCTCAGTTCAGTCACCTCCTCAGAAAAGCCACTCTACATAGACTAGCTCGCTCCTGTTGCCGCCTCTCTTCTTTGTCTTTTCAGTAGCACTCTCCCCAACTTGCCATTCTTTCCCATCTCTTCTGGTTTGTCCGACTGTGCTCCCCCTTCCAGTGAAATGTCAGTTCCAGTGACTCAGAACCATGTCTGTCCTGCTGATCCCTGTATTCTCAGGGCCTGGCATGCTGTAGATATCAACTACATCTTTTTAGAAGGGGTGGGGGAATGAATGAGTGAGTTCACAGAAAGAAAAAAAAAAGCAGCAATAATAATAATAATAATCCAAAATGAATGAGGAGAGTGACAGAGTTCCCTGGATGTGGGCGGGGTGAGGTACAGGCAGGACAGGCCACCGCCTCCCTCTGAGAGCCTGGCTGGGGGCAGACAAGACTGCCATGGTGGCTTTGCACCTGCAGCAGGCGAAGAATGGCACCGGAGAGTCGGCTGGACTCATGGTGACACTCGACCTTGCTTGTCACCAGCTGCTCCCAAATCAGGGCATCTCAAACGGCCGGTGGGCCATGACCATCACGCCCGGGCTGGGGGCTGAGTCCTCAGGAAGGAGACCATTCCCTTCCCAGCCAGCCTGTACCATCTCAAAGTCTGCCGTATGTCAGTGGCAGGGGATGGGGAAGGGCGTCCGGAAGGGGGAAGGAGCCCCTGGCACTATGTTGGCTCCACCAAACAGGCCCCCAACAGGAGTCTGGTCTCGTGTGTTCCCTACTGGAAAGAAAAAAAAAAAAAAAAACAGCTCCCTGGGTGAGCGGAGATCTATGGGTAGAGGGCACTTAGACACCATCAGACCCCCTAGCCCAGCCCTGGGGATAGATCCCAGCCAGCGCTCCCAGTCTGCGACCTTCTCCAGGCAGATGTGTGCCAGACTGGGCCGGACCCTCGCTCCAACATTTGCCTTTCATGGGAGTCTGACCTTCTCCTTCCCGGACTTATATTTGAAACAAGCCATGATGGATGTTCATGCTAATAGGAAGACTAACAGCTGGTCACCATTTATTTATGCAAAGACTCTCAGGCAGGGGGAGGCTTCCACATCCCACACTGCCAACTAAAATCCGTTCTGCTACCACGCACGGGCCGGCTGCATGTGGCTTCCCATGGAACTAAAACCCGTGGCTTCTGGGCCTATGAATGCTACACTAAGGAGGGGAGCCGCTCTCCCTGTCCCTGTCCCTGTCCCTGTCCTCGCTCGCTCTGTGGCCTTAGGCCAGGGTATTTATACAGGCTGGGACTGCTCGCAGCCAGTGAGGTCCATTAGGAGGATGTAAATAGCTCTCTGCTCTTCAAAGGCCGGGCGAGCCATTCTGTGAGGTCTGAGTCAGCCCCGCCAGGGTCTTGCATTTCAAGCCTTATTCATCTTCCCGATAACTTCCATAAAGGGCCAGTCCGCCTTGCTGGTATGCGGGGCCCGCCAAGAGGGCCCCGGGGAGATTTTCACAAGAAATTGGCATTTGCTGAGCTCCAACTGTATACACAACTCGGTCCCAGTCCCTCTGGAGAGAGAAAAAGAACAAAACACGGCTTCACTTCTTCCGCCACCCTCACTAGTCCCAGGGAAACAAGGCATGCCTGGGTAGGAGTTACTGTGGGTCACATCACAGAGAACCATGCGAAACCCAAGGCAGGCCGAGTACTGTCCGGCATGGCAGGGGGTCGGGTGGGGTACAGCCTAGTGGCCAAGCACAAGGCCCTTGTTGTCGGAGAGACCACGCTTTGAATCCTAACTCTGCCTCTTTTTAACTATGACCTGGGACAAAGGTTTAAGCCCTCCAGGCCTCTACAGTGGAGGTAGTAACAGCAATGTGAGTGTTCTTGAGAGGATGCAATGAAGCAGTGTACGCAAAGGGCTTGGGAAGCGCCTGGCAGAGAGGGAGCGCTCAAGAAACATCAGCTGTGATTTACTGCGAGAGAAGCTTTCTGGAGAAAGCCAGTTTTGAGGCCTTGGAAAAAGAGAGGGACACAGGTCCATTCCCTAGCTTGTCACCCTGCCCTGCGGGGTGGTGACAGTGGCCCACGTGACCTCTTGGATCTGGAGTCAGAGAAGAGGGAAGCGGCCAGCTACCAGTCCTCCAACCAATGACAGATCAATCCATTTCCGAGAGCCATCCGGCCTCCCAGGATGAAGGAGTCTCAAATCCCATAGCAAGTTAGCCCCATGGAAAAGACTACCCCTCAAAGCACGGGGCCAGACAGGACTTGGTCTGGGGTAGCCCAGTCACTCAGGGAAACCGAGTCTGAGCCATGGGTCAGGACAAGGGGTGAGGAGTGCAGTGAGAGAGCGTGCTAGCTGGCAGCAATCCCCCCCACCTGGTCCTCATTGCAGGGGGGCCTGGAGGAGGGGAGTACGAGCCCGGTCCTCTGACAGGGGACATCCCTGGCTTCATCTCAAGCCCTTTCCTACACTCCATCTGAGGACACACTCGCAGCCACCTGGTGGGACAGGTGGAAAAGATATGAGTGTCATCAGCAGTTTGGAAGGAAAACTTGAGGATGAGAGATGCTGATTGCCCAAGGTGACACAGCAAGGCAGGGACTGACCTGGAACACAACCCCATCTCCAATGCTTGATCCTATCCTTATGGCCTTCCTCACCTGACTCTCTCCCCACAGCCGCCAAAAACCAGGACGTTAGGACCGCCGAAGTGCACACTGCGACCCCAAAAAACGTTCGACCAAGCATGAGACTGCGTGGGAGCAAACGGCACATTGCACACGGCAACTTCCCAGATGTCCCCAAGATGGGAAGAGAGTTCCCGGGATGAAGACCACATTGTCGAGACGGAAGCAGCTTAGGTTTTGGCCAAGAGGGAATGGCAAGATCAACTATGGTATGTCCACAATGTGGCACGCCACTGGCCACAAAAAGAGAATGAGGTCAATCTTGAGGTACTGGCAGGGAAAGAACACCAGGACGGTGATGAGTGAAAGCTACGAGTTGCTGAATGAGGCATGATATATGACTCCCCGCATACACAGTGAAAACAAAACCGCACATGGTCTCTGGATTCATAAACACATATGCAAATGCCCGGGGAAACTTCTGGCAAGGCCCACACTCTACCGGCTCTCTTCCACATGCCTGTGCAGGTCCGCTCTCGGCCCTGCTCTGTGCCTGGGGAGGCCGGCCTGTATGGATGGCATCAGTGACTTGCCAAGGCTCCCAGCACCAGCAGGTGATCAAAAGCAAGGCAGAGAAAGAGACTGCAGGATGCATTCTCCTAGCTCCCACCTACAAGGTCTCCGAAAACTGGCCACAACCCTCAGCCGAAGGTCACAGCTTCTTTCAAGGTGCCTGCTCTCTTCTCCCAGGTTTTGGTTTCTTGGACCTAAAGGTGAGAAATGCTAGCTGCTACAGCAGGCCCTGGGGTGTCGTGCTATGCTCTGTGGATTCCCCATGACTGTACACATTGTTCCTCTGTTAAAACCTCACGTTATTCTATGGGGCGCCTGGGTGGCTCAGTCCATTAAGCGTCCAACTCTTGATTTCGGCTCAGGTCGTGATCTCACGGTACATGGGTTCAAGCCTTGCATCGGGCTCTGCACTGTCAGCAGAGGAATGGGATTCCCTCTCTCTCTCCCCCCCCCCTTCAGTGCCCCTCTCCTGCTTGCTCGCTCTCTCTCAAAACAAAACAAGAAAAAACAAGACAAAAAACCCTCAAAAGATCCTAGTTAACACTTGCCATTGTGTTTTCCCAAAATAAAACCCCAACTGGTAACAGTGATCAACTGGGGGGAGTGGGGTAAGAGAGGGGTGAACCCCAGCATCTGATGCTTAGGGATCAACAGTGATTTTCAGTCATTACATGCTGTGTTCTTACTTCGGAAAATTTCAAGCACGTAAAAACCAGAGCAAAGACTCGAACGAGGTTCCAGGTATTCCAGCTCCAAAAGCCATCGGTTCATGACCCATCTGGTTTCAACTGTGGCCCCAGCCACTCCCCACCCCCCCCCTACTGTTTTAAGCAAATCCAAGACATCATATCATCTGTAAAGTTTTAAATTGACAAGGAAACTCTATTTCTATATTGCCTGGGTATTTTTAATTTTTTTTTTAAGTTTATTTATTTTTGAGAGAGACAGAGCATGAGTGGGGGAGGGGCAGAGAGCGAGGGAGACACAGAGGCCGAAGCAGGCTCCAGGCTCTGAGCTGTCAGCACGGAGCCTGACGCAGGGCTCGAACCCATGAACCGTGAGATCGTGACCTGAGCCCAAGTTGGACGTTTAACTGAATGAGCCAACCAGGCGTCCCTCTGTATTGCCTGGGTATTTCAAAATTAATTAAAAACAAAGGAATTCTCAAAACTAGAACTTTTGAGGGTGAGGAGACTCTGTCCTTGTTTGCATCTGGGCCCAGGTCAAGGCTTTCCCCTTGCCAGCTGTTTCAGTAACATGGATCAGAGGCTGGCCAGGTGGCCGGGCTGGCACAAGATGTCCCTGTCGACCTGACCTCTGTGTGGAAGACCTCACAATGACACAAAGCTACAGGAATGCCTTCCCCTGAGCATCAGTTTTTGGGTTCTGCTCACACTAGTATTTTGGTTTTGTTGCTGTTTTATCATTTTGCTGAAGTGCAAGGGTATATATGTGAGTTGCATTCCATATTACGGCCCATCATGGTAGACCACTGGTGTTCATAGGATTATAGAATTCCACTGTGTGAATACATTCATATATATACCTCAATTCATCGATCCATTCTACTCTTGATGGAAATTTGGATTGCTTCCAGTTTGGAGCTATTACCAATACTGTAAGGGGCATTCTAACACACCTTTTCGTGTTCATATGCATGCATTTCTGTTGGACATATGTCTAGAATGGAAAGGCTAGAGCAGAGAAGGCGTATGTTTCACCTCGGGACATGCCAACAGTTGTCCCAAGTGGATGTGATTTCCGGTATTCAACATCCTTGCCAACACCTGGGGATCTTCTGAGTTTGTTTCTTTGTTCCACTGTTCTCATTCTGGTAGATGGAGTGTATCTCCCTATGGTTTTAATTTGCATTTCCCTGAGGACTAACGAAGCTGAACACTGTTTCTTACATTTCTTGGCCATTGGATATCCTCCTTTATGAAATATCTTTTCAAGTCTTTTACACATTTTTCCAGTGGGATGTCTTCTTTTTCCTATCAATTTACAAAAGTTACTTACATATTCTGGATCCAAGTATTCTGCCAGACTTAGGTTCTGTAATGTCTTCTTCCATTCTGTAGACTGCCTTTTCATCTTCCTCACAGTGTCTTCTGATGATGTTTTTAAGTTTAAATGGTCGAATTTATTAACTTATTTTCTAGTATGGTTAACAGTTTTCATGCCTTGGTTAAGAAATATTCACCAACACTGCTCTCACTGTTATGAAGATTCTTTTAGGGAAAAAAAAAAACCTACTGGAAATTGAGTAAGAAAAACCCTAGGAAACCAGTAAATGGCATCACCAAATCAGTAGCTCCAAGAAGCAACTGATCTGTGCTTGGCTCATGAGAAAGACAACCTTCTCCTTTTTTTTTATTCCCTTGTTAGCAGCCGCTTGGAAGAACCGAGGCTCTTCTCACCTGTAAAGGTGAAGAGAGAAAATTCAGACTGAACTCGCCCCCATCAAGAAAAAAAAAAAGTGTTCGGAGCATTTCCTTTTATGCTTAAAAATTTTAAAAAATACTGAAAACTTAACACTATGCCAATGACTAGCAGAAAGATGACAAAACAGATTCTTGAACACAGAAATAGTAGGAAAATGTCAGCTTTAAAATTGAAACAGCTTCAGAATAAGTGTAAGAAGAGCAATTCTCTCTATATAGAGGCCTCATCTCTCCCAGGAGAGGTTTGTATCCTATTTTGTATAAAACCATCTCTAAAAACTTTCACGATGGGGCATTTCTCCCACCGAAAATAATAAGTGTAAAGATGACTAACACACTTAATGGTCTTGTCACCAACTACATTAATGCAAGTAATTTTAAAAGCATTTGTCGAAATGATGAAAGTTGCTTTGAAAATCACTATTTTCACTGTTTAGTCAGCAATAAGATGGGAAGGTAATGGCAACCTCCTAAATCGGAACAACTCCTCATACGTAAAAAGTGAAGGGAAGAAAAAAAGCTATAATCGATAAGGGAAAAAACAAGCCACACACAAAAAAAAACTACACAGGACCCATACTTTTAGCATCACTAACTGGATAATACTGTGAACTTCAAATAATATGTAAGCAGAGAGATAAGCACCAAATTCCAATGGAACACCTACCATTACTGCAAGTCTGTGGATACAGGCAGCAGAAAGGGGGAGCCTTAAAAAATTCTAGGAAGAAAAGGACAGGGGAGTGGAGAGCATAGTTGAGACACAGAATGATCCCAGAGGGAAAAGTCTGGACTAAATGCAACATAGTTCTCAATTATATCTCAACCAAACTTTAAAATAAAACCCACCAAATGCAAAATAATGAATGTAAGTCTGAAACCTAATAGTTTACAATACTGGCTGCAGGGAAGGTACCTGAAAATGAGTAGGGTCGGAGGTAGCGATGTCAAGAAGTACAGCTTCTCAGAGGAGAAAGAAATAAATGAATAAGAAGTGCGACTCTCCTTGGAGATGTGGCAGTCAAGAAAAATAAGGAAGAAGGGCAAGCCAAGAACCCTGCAAAAAAAAAAAAAAAAAAAGAAAAGAAAAAAAATACACCATGCCCTCCCTCTCCCCACTTCCAGAACTACTTATTCAATCAGCCGCAATTCACTATATCGACAGAAGAGGGTGCCCTTGAAACAGGAACTATCTCCACAAACCGTTGAGGGATGGGGAAGGGAAAAAATCGGACTTACTTCATACTAAGATTCTATACAAAGAAAAGATAAAATATAAATCAAAACATTTCAGCTAATGAAAATGCCACCCCCAATAAAACCATGAAGTATCATCTTTCAAATTGAATTAAATATTATAAAACAAACATTTGAAGATTAAAACAAAAACTAGATTCACTTATAAAATCTAAGAATAGAAGAGGACCCAGAAAATCAAGAATAAATTCAATGAGGGTTTGTCAAATTCAGGGGAAAATGTTTGCAGAAAAAGTCACAATTATTTCAGGAATAAAGACTCAATTACAAGGTGCCTGAGAGAGTAGGTCCAAATAAAAATCTAATAAGAGACGATGAAGGTAACAAGACATAAAGCAAGAAGAAAATGAGTTTAAAAAGTAAAAACAATCAGAGAGAAAGCAGTTGAAATGGAAAGCAGGCAACAACGGTCCAACATATGTATAATTGAAGTACATAAAGAAGAAATGTAAAACAAGGGAAACGAAATAATATTCAGAAAAGTGTTGCAAAAAACTTCCCAGAAATAAAATCTGAAATCATATTTATTGAAGATGAAGATATTATTCAAATATTGAAGATGCCCACTCATGTGTGCCTTGGAAAATTGATCTAGAATGATCAACTCAGACATGTATCCTAGTAAAACGACTAGACTCTAATGACAAAGAATAAAACCCTGAGAATCTTTAGGCAAAGACAGCAAATTACTATTCAAGTAAAACCTTTAGACTGGCATAAGACTTCCTAAGAACAACACACAGATTAGGGCAGGAGTGAGGCAGCATTTTCAAAACACAAGGAGACAGAGTACAAGCCAAGGATTTTATATCTAGCCTTCATCCAACGAGGTTTTATCCTACAAGAGATAACTGGGGGAGCTTTGGCAAAAGAACTGAAGGTGACCATTTAATGTATTTAATTATAGAGCCAAGACAAAAACAAGTATATGGTCAAAGTAACATAGAAGCGTAAACGTTACACATTCTGACAAAGTGTAAAGACTGTAACCTTAAAAATGGTAACAAAGGGGAGAGCAAAATATGACCAGAGATCATTGTTCAGGTTATAAGTGGGGGCCGAAGGATACCATTTAAAACTGACAGTCCAGATAGTACAAGTTTAAGAAGAGGAGGGATTAAAGGCAGCTTTTTTATTTAGGCATAAATACAAAGGTAACCTGTAGATACAAAATACAAACCTTTCTAAATACCAAAGGAATTTTTTTTTTGTTTTAATGTTTATTTATTTTTGAGAGAGAGAGAGAGACACAGAGCACAGGTCAGGGAGGGGCAGAGAGACAGGGAGACACAGAATCTGAACCAGGCTCCAGGCTCTGAGCTGTTAGTGCAGAGCCCGACACAGGGCTCAAACTCACAAACTGCGAGATAATGACCTAAGTCAAAGTAGGATGCTTAACCAACTGAGCCACAGGGGCGCCCCACCAGAGGAATTTTTAGACAATGATGGCAATGAATAACACTCAGAGACAGGACTCAGTACACATAATACACACGATTCTAAGCCAGTCCTAAGCAATCTAGCACAGTCCTTAATGGGGAAACACCAGAGACATTCCCATTGAAAGTAAGGAAAAGATACAGAGGTCCACTTTTCCATTACTAACATTGTGCTGGAAGGATTAGCTAAGGCAATTAGGAGAAAATAGCAAGCGGCCTGAGAATTGGAAAATAAGTAAAGCAGACCTGACTGCGGAGGACAGGCCCGCATACCTAGAGAATGAGAGATGACAGGATAGAGCTAACTCGAAAGTCTCAAAATCTCTGATAAAGCAGAACCACTTCACAGTCTTGCAAGCATTAAGGACCTCAAAGAGCCTGTGTTTATGTGGGTTATATCTTTTTATGTTACTGGATTAGAAATTAAAGCTGACAAAAATTTAAAGGTTGATCAATTTATTTATAAGTAACAATACCAAACATGTTAACGTAAGTGCCGCATTTTCTGAAAAGTAAGCCTTCACGGAAACTTTCAGGCCCGAGAAGGACACTGTTTTACATTTTTGCACATCTCTTTGTTGTCGGGCTTAATAGAAAACAGCTGGATTTTCCTTCTGCTTCTGCACTCTGTTATGATATCACACATGATGTGGATTCTGGAAAACTCCACCGTACACTCAAGAGAGAATGAAAGCTATAAGGGCAAATTATGTCTTAGTATTATTATGAAAATTGTTTTGACCTTGTGAATCCACTAAATGGGTCTCAGGAACCCCAAAGGAACCGAGACCACATAGTGAGAGCCAATGAACGAACTCCAACAAGAAAATAACTCCGTATGGCCACGGGATGAGAAATTAGCAGCAAGAGTCCATGACCTTCACAGGCACAAATAAGAACCAAGTATAAGACATAACAAAAGAGAAATGCCTCATTTGCAATAGCAGTAGAAAAGATAAAACGCTTACAAAGAAACCTAAAAAGAAATGTCGAAAACCAAAAGGAAGAAAACCGTAACACACTTCTGAGACAACAGAAATGTCGACATGAACAAATGGAAAAGACATCCCTTGTTCATGGTTGGGCTGTCTCAAGATCATTACCATGTCAGCTCTAAGTTCATTTATCAACTTAATATGATCCCGATAAAAATTTCAACAGCTATTTCTCTGCAGCTGGACAAACTGATACTGAGATTCATACAGAAAATTAACACGTAAGAAGAAGGAGGCAAACTATGAAAAGAGAGCTAGGCCTATCACGTATTTTGAAATATCACAAAGCCTCTAGCATTAAAACAGTATGGTAACGGCACAAAAAGAGACAAAGAGACTAATGGAATAAACTGTCAAGTCCAGAAATGGGCCAAACTGCCTGTGAAAATCTGGTATTTCATCTCAAATCACTCAAAGACTGATGTTATAATCAAGAGAATTGGTACACCAGATAGACATTTGGAAGAAAATAACAATTAGATCCATTCCTGGGGTGCCTGGGTGGCTCAGTCGGTTAAGTATCTGACTCTTGGTTTTGGCTCAGGTCATGATCTCAGTTTTCTTGCGTTCGGACAGTGCAGAGCCTGCTTGGGATTCTCTGTCTCTCCCTCCTCTCTGCCCCTCCTCTACAGCACTATCTTTCTCAAAATAAGTAAATAAACTTAAAAAAACAATGTGTTATAAAAAAAATAAATCTACTCCTTACATCACATATAAAAATAAATTTCAGGGGTGCTTGGGTGGCTCAGTCGGTTAAGCGGCCGACTTCAGCTCAGGTCATGATCTCGCGGTCTGTGAGTTTGAGCCCCGTGTGCTGCTGTCTCAGAGCCTGGAGCCTGCTTCAAATTCTGTGTCTCCCAGTCTCTCTGCCCTTCCCCTGCTCACTCTGTGTCTCTCAAAAATAAATAAACGTTTAAAAGGTAAATAAATAAAAATAAATAAATTTCAAATTTCGATTTCAAATTTCAAAATTAGAGATCTAACTATGAAAAACAAAATTATACTAGTATGAAAAGAAAATGAGTGAATTTTGTAATGGAGGTATAGCAAAGCTTTCTAATTATGAGTCAAAAATCTGATGAAATCAAATAAGAATTGTTACTTTTGACTACAAAATATTTTTTTTAAGTTTTGCACAGCAGAAACAAACAAAAAAAACAAACACCACAAGCAAAATCAAAAGACAAACAGCAAACTGGGAGATAATATTTGCAACTATTAACACAGATAAAGGGCTAATATATCTCTACAAGACCCTGAAATCCTAGAGAAATGTAAGCCAAGACACAAACAAGCAATTCACTGAAAGACATTAAAATACTTCTGAAACCTACAAAAAAAAATGTTGAACATCACACATCATCAGAGAAATGCACATTAAGACTTCACTGACACAATGGTTTTCATTTACCAAACTGGTAAAATCTTGACAAGGTACCCTGTTGGCAGGGCTGTCAGGAAACAAGCAATCTGAAACAATGCTGGTAAGAATGTGTGTTACAGGACCCCTAAGAAGAAGAGTTTGGCAACACTAACAAAACTGCCTGTTTATTTACCTTGACTCAGCAGTCCTACTTCCAAGAAATTACCCTGAAGTTTTACCACCAACCATAAAAATATACACACATGAAAGCTTTTTCATGGCCACATAATACTGGAAACTACCTAAATTCTCAAACATAGGATACGAGTTGAAAATAAGTGGTTATATACATGCAATGGAGTGATATGCAACTATAAAAAAATGGGAAAACTCTTTACAAACAGATATGGAGTGATTTCTAAAATACGTTAGGCAGAAAAAGTGAGATGCCAAAGAATATATATAGTATCCTACCTTTTGTGCAAAAATAAAACAGGGAAATAGGAAAACAAGCAGTTGCTTGCTGATGTTTGCAAAGAAGAAACACAGAAAGACAAAGAAACAGAAGAAATAAGACTGATTCCCTCTGAGGGATGAGGGAGGCGACAGTAAAAGGGCTGCAGGAACGGATAACACTTCTCCAAGGACACTTCTCTACAGCTTTGGCTTTGGGCAGCATCTTAATATTCTACATAATCAACACTGAAATCAACCACATGAACCAAACTGTATTTCAATTAAATCTAATTAGGAGAAACCATCTGAAGAACCCCAATTGAGAACCACACTGAAGAGGAAAAGAAATAAGAATTAATCTAAAGGCGCCTGGGGGGCTCACTTGGGTAAGTGTCCAACTTTTGGTTTTGGCTCAGGTCATGATCTCACAGTTCGTGGGTTCAAGTCCCACATCAGGCTCTGTGTTGTCAGCATGGAGCCTGCTTGGGATTCTCTCTCTCTTCCTCTCTCTGCCCTTCCCCCTCTCACTCTCTCTCTCTCAAAATAAATAAACACAAAATTTTTTTAATTTTTAAAAAAAAATTTTAAAGGTTTATTTTTGAGACAGAGAAACAGAGCATGAGTGGTGGTGGGGAGGGAGACAGGGAGACACGGAATCAGAAGCAGGCTCCAGGCTCTGAGCTGTCAGCACAGCACAGCACACCTTAGTGGAAGTCAGACACTTAACCAACTGAGCCAGCCAGGTGTCCCTAAATTCTAAAAATCTTTAAAAAAAAAAACAAAAAGAATTAATCTAAGTCGTTTTTGAACCAAGTACCTTAACTGTATGCCCACAGTCTAGACAGAAAAAGAACTGCAAACTAATCATGAACTCTCTCAACCAGGCTTGTTCTCCATGGCGGTATGGGTGTAGCAATTTGCAACTATTTAAGATATACTGCAGGATATGTGTAACTGTGTGATAGTGCTGAAAGCCAAGATTCTCACTGTGGAAGAAGCGAGATTCAAATACAGGATAAGGAGAGGCAACGAAGAACACGCGAGGATGGAATGGATGAGAGGGTAACAGCATGAAATCATGGTATATGTATTATATATGCATATGCAATATAATATCCATGTTATATATACAATGTATATATAATAATGTATATGCATATATAATACATATTATATGGTATATAGTATATGTATATAATATGTATTATATGGTATATTGTGTATGTATATACAATAATATATATAAAATGTATTGTATATGTATATATAATATATAATATTGTATATGTACATATATGGCATGTTATATATGTATAAATAATATACATTATATGGTATATTGTATATGTATATATAATATATATTGTACATTATATATACATAATATATATTGTATGTGTACGTAATATATAATATCGTATATGTACATATTGTGTATGTACATATAACATATATTATATTGCATATGTACATATATCAAATGTATACATAATATATATGTGTGTTAAATTTTTAATATGTGTAAATAATTTCAAATATGTGTATATATTTATTTATAGGTTTCAAACCTAGTATGTGTGAGTGTGTGTGAACATATAACATATAGATCCTAGACTTGAAAAGATCCAGTGCCTAGATCTTGGGTTTTCAATGTCATTTCCCAGGAAAAAGAAACAGGGTTCCTCAGCAAACTGCCTGATTCTGAGACTAGGGTAGAAGACTTACACAAGTAAGCCCTGTTCGTGTGAGAAAGGAAACTCAAAGTCATGATGGGGCCATTTCAAAGGGACACAGGAGCCAGGATGAAGGGTATCTCACTGCCTACATGTGAGACAACTGAAACACCAGAATGAAAAATGGTAGTTACAGATTATAACTTGCTGAGTAAAAAAAGAAATCTAGAGGTGGGGGCGCCTGGGTGGCTCACTGGGTTCAGCATCCAACTTCAGCTCAGGTCATGATCTCACAGTTCGTGAGTTCGAGCCCCATGTCAGGCTCGCAAAGAGCTCGCTTGGGATCCCCCATGGCCCTATATCTCTGCCCCTCCTCTGCTCATGCTCTCTCCCTCAAAAATAAATATTCTTTAAAAATCTAGGAGACCATACTGGTGACACAGCAGGAGAGGCAGCAGAGTGGATGCAGAAACTTGGAAGGGAAAAGGGGGTCAGAAAGGAACAGGAGGAAGAAGGGAGGAAGGTCTTCTTCATCAAAGGAGAACGCCATCCCATAACTGAGGACAAAGTAGTGGAACTGGAAAATCACCACTGTGTAAGCAACAGGACGACTGGCTGGGGAAGAACGATCAATGAATGCTGAACTGGGCGGTTGGGAGAAGGATGACGCGGAGGATATCTGCACATCCAAGTGTCCCCCCAGACCGCTGATCAGTTACAGGGCGGAAGATTGATTACACAGGGTAATAACTAGACATCTTGCCCAGGAAGTCCAGGCGAACATCACCAGTGAGGGGGAGACAGACAGCACGTGCCTCCAGAGGCTGTGTCCTGAGGAAACACAGAAGACCAGCCAGGGGTGTAACGATCTGAAACTAGTCCTGAGAAAGTATCCGACAGACCCAATCTGAGGAACAGCCTGCATTCTGACCTGTTCTCCAACAGAGCATCAGGGTTGTGAAAGATACAGAAAGGCTGAAGAACTGTTCCAGATTAACTGTTGGTTAAGACAGAGCGGACGACAAAATGCAGTATGTGATCGTGGACGGGTCCTGTGCTGAAAGGAAAAATCTGGAAGGGGTACTGTACGGGAAGGTAAACAATGTACAGTTAACTATCCAATAGCAGGAATCTTCCAATTCTGAAGGGGACTTTTGCGATCTTGCTTTAGCGAGTTCAGCAAATGCGGCAAATCTGCTGGGGCGAATGCCCCAGTGTGTTCCCCCTCACAGCCATGTCACCTTCATGGATGAATCGGCAGGTGTTCCCGGGAGGGCAGCCGTCCGGCACCCAGAGAGGCCAGCCTCCGACTCATCAACTTTCATCTGTCCAAAGAGTACATGTGACTTAAATGTGCCCCGTCTTTTATAGTGGATACACTGGGCGAGAACACCCAAGGACCTCCTGAAGAGCGGAGGCCACTGCCGAGGCCTGGAATCAAAGGGTATCCTTGTCTTGTGACCCTCAGCCAGAAAGGACATGGCCCCAAAGGCAAAAACCCAACACTCTCCCGGCTGGAGCTCAAAGACGGGTGCAGCTCTGGCCTTAGCAGGTCCCTGCGATCGTCCTCCCAATCCCGACCAGCCAGGAGGAGTTGCCAGTAGCCACCCCCGTGACTCATCCAGTATACAAATGGGAAATGAGTGATCATTCACACATAGTTGCATTTTTCTTCCTGGAGATTTATTCTGGATTATTACCTCTGACACCACTCATATACCAAGAATGGCTTTTGTACCAAAAAACAAAAGAAAAATGTGAGGGAGCTTTTATGTTCTTAGAGATTCATTTAGCTGGATTATACCTGGCATCAGTACACCCACACCTCCGTCAGATTTTATTGGCAGAAAACAGGACAGACCGACCAAGGAGTGTGCATTTTCCATGTCCTCGAAGTGCCATAGCATTCCAAAATTTCACAACGTTCTCTCCCACGGCCAGGTGAATACAAAGTGATTCCAAAGGGGCATGCAGGGGTGAAGGACAGAGGGAGAAGAGGGGGCATGGAAATTCACAGAGAGGGGCCCGAGAAGGATGATGGCAGCTTTGTCATCTCCTTGAGTTCTCCCAAAAGCATTTGTTCCTTTGCTCTTGAACCTCACTTGAGCTCAGCAGGCCACCTGGCTGGAGCTGGGAACAAGGACTCTGGTCACAGAGGTCTGTCTATGGAAGTCGAAGCAACTCTCAGTTGCCTAGGCAGACATCACACAGAGCAGAAAAGCAGGGCTGAATTTTTTTTTTAATATTTTTTGAGAGAGAGGCAGAGAGAGGGGGGACAGAGGATCCGAAGTGGGCTCTGCGTTGACAGCAGAGAGCCGGATGCGGGGCTCGAACTCCCAAATGATGAGATCCTGACTCGAGCTGAAGTCAGATGCTAAACCGACTGAGCCACCCGGGAGTCTCTGAATTTTAGCTTTAAGATAGGGGTGACCCAGAGCACAGCCTCTCCCAGGGATTAAGTGGCTAATAGCAATGACACTCCGCGGCCAGAACAAATGCTAAGTGACTGCTTGACAATGGACAACTCGACTGTGTCCAAGCCTGTTTTGTCTTCTCCTTCCCTGACAGACGGACACCACGATGCCTCTCTCCACTGACACTCACAGAGTCCGCCGTTCTCGAAGAAACAGTCTTATTAGCCCCAGATCCAAAGGGCCACTACAGCCTCATCACCCTTTTTTGTTTTTCCACCAGCCTCTGGAACATGTTATCTCAGGAGAGTGAGAGTTAAAACAAATGAACTTGTAGCAGGTGGGGAGGAAGACAGAATGACTCCGGAGTCCTTCCACCTCGCTCCAGCCAGGGTCATTTCCCACCCAGTTGTAGGGACGGTCGAACGCTAGCTGCACCTTCAGGCTGCCCGGGACGAGGGGGAGCAGTCGCATCCTAGCTCAGGGACTGTACAGAATTGCCGCCAATAAAGTACTTTCTCTAGCTGCAACAACTCGCAAGAAAGGCTGGACATTCCAGATGCGTCAAACTGGGGAAACTGCCCGCAGCTCAGTCACCTGCTCCCCTCCTGAGACCCCGACGGAGGCGAGAGATACCACGACAGTACCGTTAGCAACGGCTGGGAGCTGGGGTTGGGGGAGATCACCCAGGGGCTTGCGAAACCTTTTCTGTTCGCTGCTGAAGGTGAGACTCAAGAATCCCAGAGAGCCCCCCCAACCTCACACTCACCCCCAAATAATTCTCTTGGAATTAAGCAGCTCAAGCTGCTTCGAGGCTCGGACAAGGCCGCCTACCAGACGGGCTGCCTCAGCCATCCCGCGGCACCTGCATTCCCTGATCTGAGGACACCGTGTGGCCCCGGCAAGAAGTCGGTCTGTTGGAATTCCTCTGGAGAGCTCGTGAATGGGGGACAGGGCAGCCAGCTGGCCGGCGGCCACGCCGAGCACATAGGCAGGCGCGCACGCGGTGCCAGGTGTGTTTAAAGTTCGTCTTACCTTTGGTCCCCCCAATACCTGCGTGACGGACGGTATTGTGGGAAGGTGTATTCAGCCAGCCATGGGTTTCTGTCAGAGTGGCTGGAAATAAAAGGGAGGTGGCTGGGAGGGAGGCCGCTTTTGTGCTCGGGGTAAATACCCGGCTGGCGAGGATTCTTCCCTCCTTTCTTCGCGTTCACGGGGCCGGGCGGGCCGATAGTTGCGCCCTTCCCTAGCATTCCTTCTCCATAAAAACGAAAGTCCGGGCTGAGGAGGATTCCTGTCCCTCCCCGGGCCAGCCAGCCTGAGCGATTACAGCGAGCCGCTCGGCAGTTAGCGGAAGCCCAGACCTGCGTCACGAGAAGATTTCTGACCGTGGGGCATTGCTCCATACAGAACTGCTCCAAAGGCAGTCGGCACCCAGGAGGAAACACGCCAAAGAATTTCTCCTCCGTTAAATTATGAGGTGAGCTGCAAAAACACGACTAAATCACCCCTCGTCCAAGGCTCACATGAGCCCCTTGACTAAGAAAATAACTTTTCAGGGCTAGGTTCTCAGCAGCCATTTGGCCCAACACCAGAGTCCCTCTCCGTGATTTCAGAGACCAGGAGGAAAGAACGTTCTTGGCCTTCGAGGAGCCAGGAGACGATCGCCCAAAAACAGGCGCCCTTGGCTTTCCAGGCCGAGCCCCTCGACAGAGCGGAGGGAAGGTGTTGGGGTGAGGCGTAAGTCAGCCAGATGGAAACACCTGGGCCCGTGCTGGCAAGACTAGGAGGCCTGAACGGTCGCGCCACGCCACCGAGCTGCGCCAGGCACGGACGCCCCGCTGGCCCTCGGAGGCGGTGTTTAACACTCATGCAGGCTGCGGGCGGGTGCGGTCAAGGGCGACATGGACTTTGTGTATCAGACTACCACGGAATGAAAAAAACCTCGCATCTCCAGCTGGGTCAGGGGCCGGTCTGTGGGCAGGCAGCAGCTGCGGCTCTCGGCCCCCACCCCTCTAGCAGGGCCTAGAGGAAAGCCATAGATCCGGGTCAACCCCTCGCCAAACCAGGAATGAGAGCATCACTACCGCACAGAACCTCCGCCTTCAGTGCTCCTGAACCACGTGTGACATTTTCAAAGGCAGGCCAAAGCCATTCCTAAGACTCGATCCCTTCAGGACCTGGAAAGAGGAGGACTTTTGCCCCCAGATGGTTCGGAAATGCAAGTGCTACGGTGCGTGTGTCCCAAAACTGCCCGGAACGGCTACCGAACGGGAGCCCCGCTAGGAGCTCTCTGCGAGGGGGAACCCGAGTGTGTGTGTGGTAGGCTCCCAGCATGAGGGCCTGGGAAGCCTCCTCAGAGCAGAACCGCTCACCCACAATATTTAGGGAGGGATGGTTTATCATGCAACGCAATGCCCAGGACTGGGCCCAGTGAGAAGGCACGGCACTCTCCTGTACCACCAAGCTCCCATACCCTGGCTTCTGACCTTTGGCTGAGGTGCCTTGTGCTATGTACTCTCTCCACTCCCTAGGAACTCCCCCGATGAAAAAGGAAATAGTAGAGACCTGAGCAGACCCTCCCCCCGTCCCCGCTCCCTGCCAAGCGGCAAGCAAGGCCAAGCTGGACAGGCTGACCCGGACTCTTTGCTCCACTGTCTCGGGGCAGAGCAGGGGCACCGCATCAGGGGCACCTGGCCGCGTCTCCCACCGGGCCTCCTACCCAGTACACATCAAGGCCTCTCCAGACACCACTGCAGTGTGAGGATCCGGGGCACGTGGACTACTTTCCTTCGCAAAACTCTCAACCCGAGGTCGGGGCCACGGCCGCCTCAGAGGCGGGGCGACGCCAGGAGAGGAGGCATCGTGGCAGGGCCCTCGGACCTCACACCCCTAGGCCGCTGACGTCATTTGTTGGGGGCCCGGGAAACGCAGGGGGGTCCGCCTGCGGAGGCTTGAGGGGACAGCTGCAGCTCTGCCAGCACGCGGGCCTCGGCCAGAACAAGGAACGCCATGGCAGAGAAGTTATTCACTGTCCTTCCTACGCGGGGTGCAGCAGACCCACAATCGTGGCTGCTCCCAGTGTCACCACCGCCAGCGGCCAACAGGTGGCAGGAGAGCTTTGGGAAGCGCTCACCTGAGGGCTGTGGCTGGTCCCATGGCTGCTGCCCGTAAGGGCCGAGGTGTAGCTCCAACAGGCCAGGGAAAGAAGAGCCAGAGAGAGGAAGGAGAACGGGTCCCCAGGAGCCACGCAGCCACGTGCATCCTGTGGGTCCCTGAGCAGAGAGGGTCCAGGCCTGGAGCCCTGCATCTCCCCACCTGGGGTCTGACCTGGCTAGCCGCAGACCCCTGTGGGAGTCTGGGCCTAGAGGGTCCCCGCGTCGGGGTGCAGATTCCCCCCAACCCCCCCCTGGCTCCTGCAACACCCATTCCGCCCCGGCAGCCCCTGGACAGACCACACAGGCCAGGGCCAGTCCAATCCAGGCTCGTCCCCTGTCCACAAGCCGGTTTAGAATTACTTGGAAGATCAAGAATCCAGAGCGGGAAGTAACTGCTGGAGGTGAGAGACACGGCCCAGAGATAGAGGGGTCGTGGCTGTCACTGGCACCCCTTCTTAGCCTCTTGCCATAAGCGGTGATGAGAAAATTACGTGTTTTGAGAACCGGAACGGCAACGGAGCAGTTTCTCCTCTTTGTAAATAACTCTAACATTTCCTACCGCCGAATTCCAAAGCTAACAGAGGGCACCCCGCAGAAGTGCCACGACACTTTGTTATGTGCGGCCTCACACGTTACAGACAGTGAAAGGAATCCATCAGGTTTAATTGGTTCTGCTCTGGTCAGAACTGAGGTCTCTAGAAGCCTCCCATATACTTTACAATTTCAGGTTTGAGAACCCTAAACTAATGACGTGAAACTAATGTAGTGTAACACCGAGTGCCCTCGCTGCCAGTAGGAAATAATTTCTGCCGTGCTTCACAAAACCAAACCAAACCAAACAAATAAATCAAATGATTTTACAATGTGGAAAAGCCGTGAGCGGGCTGGAGCCCGAGCCCTGTTCGGGGGAAGCCGGCGGTTTGGGCGGCTGGAGCGTCTCGGCCACTGGCCGCCAGCAGCTTTGCTGGGCTCTCCCGGTGCCTGCGGTGGGAGCTGCCTTTCAGCCTCCTGCCCAGCACACTCGGGACAACAACCTGGGCCGCAAATCCGAAATGACACTTTTAACAAATACAATTTCAGCCTTTCTACTGCGATTTAGAGAGAGGACGATGGCCTCACCTGGGAGTCAGTATTAAGTAATAAGCTTGTAATGTATTTGCTGATGGCGATATACAGCCTGCTTCAAATGAATTTTAAAACAAGTTGCTGATACGTCTTGTGCTTAGAAGGGAAACAAAGCTGGCGACTGCATAGATTTAGCCAAGGGGCAGACATACAGACATGTATGCGAGGTTGATCGGTCCTTGTGCTCGCTAAACAACCAGGGCAGACTTTAACCTTCAGGTTGGTTCTTTATAAAGATTTACAAGAAAACGTTTTCTTCCCTGCACTGATGAAAATATATAATCGTAGAATATTAAACATTTAAGTAACTCTGAAGGCAGGCTCCAACCCTGACGATTTCAGCTTCTCACAAGTGTAGACCTTTTTTTTTTTTTTAATGCGTTCTCTTGATTCTGAAATTGCAATTCGTTAATGAAAGAGAATTGGTTGCATCTGTCTGTTTACAGGTTTTTAATATCCACTGGTCATTTGACCAATGTAGAGAGCAAATAAATATTTCCCCCCCATGTCATTTTTTTAATTTCCCAGAAACAAGTGCTCCTTTATTATCTGTGACCTACTCAAATGAGAATTACTGTTAAATAGTTGCAGGTTTTTATACGTGCTCCAGCGCTTAGAGCCCAGTGCGCCCTATTTCTCTGGAGCATTTTAGTCGAGCTTACGTGCAGTCTTACCTGCCTACCTTATATTACTTGGGGTTGGGTAACGCCTATCGCTTTGGAAAAGAGAAACGGGCTACCGTAAAAGAGAGAAAAGAAGTATTTAATAAAGACGGCTGCGGTCACAGCAAGCAGAAAGCGACTCTCGTCCCCGTGCTAGGAGCTCCGCATTTATTTTGGAAAACGCAAACACAGGGGCAAACCTGGGAGGATTAATAAAACCCTCCAATCATACAACCAGCTGTCTGCGGCCCCGCGTCCACGCTGGGCTTCAAGGGAAACGCTCACACAAAACTGGGCTGGCCGCATTTCTTGAAGAAATTAAGGTGATCTGAAACCACGCTGACACTGTAGGTCTACAAATCATTTATTATTCGCTCATCCGCCAGAGGGAAAGCATCTACGGGAACCTTCTATACGCGAACCCTTGTGTTTCTGAGAGCCCAAGCACAAAAGAGCAGCGTTCAGGGCCGCTGTTTAGAAATGATGATAATTAGAGCTAATGCCTGACCACGGCCGCTTGCCCTGTGGTTCGGACGCCACACTACCATCGGAAGCATATGATCGACCCTCCAGATGCCCGTTATTAATTGCACGCTCTTTGATGTCTGGACGTCGGTGAGGATCTACAAAGGCTTTCATATAAGAAAACGATGCCTCCTGAAATATCCCCAAGTCACTGACTGGGGCACTGCGGGTTCCCCATTCGTCTGCTCACCTTCAGCGGCGCTGTGAAAATACCCCCCCCCAAAGTCCAGACATGCTGGCCAGGAGTTTCGGCAAAAGACAGATTTCAAAACTGGTCTAAAATTTCCGCTTCGAGGGGAGAAAAAATAAATGGCCCATCTGCTCATTCGAGAAGTATCTATGTCATCAAAAGCAACACATTTCTAACATGCTTACGGTTCAGAAATTTGCAGGAACAGAACTATAAAGAGAGAGAGAGAGAGACACAGAGCAGGAGGCAAGAAAACAAAGGTAAAACACTTTCAATGGACAAGTGAATCCAGGCCGCCTCGTCCCGATACCTACACTTCCCTGAGGTTTATTGTCTCCCGAGAGACAACGTGGTTTTTTTAAAGGCTTATCATGAAGGAAATTGCTGACGAGAGGTGCCTTTCTTTTCTCAGGCAGAACTCAAATAAAGAGAGAGAGATTGTTAGAACGTGGCTTCTTGCGTGCTATTTCAAAACAAACAGAGTTTTGTTTTTACAAACCATTTATTTGGGGGGATTTATTTGAAGGAAAATTTTCCTTCGCAAAGAAAAATTTATAGAAAGCTACATGCACAGATTACTTGACCCGCTGCCTATCATAACATCTTTACACATATCTCAAGGATTTAGCAGAGCGAAAGGGAAAGAGCAAAGAGGGTTTGAAGGGTAGCCCGGCGCGGCTTGCATGGATGGCTGCTTTTCTATGCAGAGCTCAGGAATACATCCATCCCAGAAATATTTGTTTCTCGTGGAAAAAAAAAAAAAAAAACCTTTGAGCCACCAAATATTGAATTCTTTCACATTTCTGGGCAAGGTCTTTGTGCCATCTGGAATCAGGTACTCTACTGAAGCCTGTATGTTCAAATATGAGATTTTCTCTCATTCTCTGCAACCCTCTTCCCGCACAGAGCGGAACAATCTCACCTCTCCCAAAACAGAGGGGGGACGAGACAACTAAGAAGGTGAACTTTTAAAGAAAAAAGCCATCTCTTCCCAAGAGTGAAGCTGACGAAAATCATCACGCCGGCGTCTCTCTCTTAGAGCGAAACTAAATACCCGCCGACAGACCTCTAGAAGAAACCGACCGCGTACTCGCCATCCGAAATGAGGCACAATTAGAAGTATAGTAAATATTTAAAAGAATCTCCCTGCCCCCAAGAAGACTTGGTAAGTCAGACATTCGCAGCCAGGAACCCTGGAATCTCGAGCCTCCTACTCCTATTTTGCGAGGGGTAAAAAATAAATGTGGAGACAGGCTTTCCAAATGTTTCAAGATCCCCTCTGCAAACAGTATCACAGTCTCTCTGTGTACAAGCCCTGCAAACCTAACGGTGTATTAGCTCGATGTAAACCCTCTGAGTTCCCAGTAAATCTAAATATGTACGAAATTAAAATTGAAACAAGGAACAAGTCTAGTGTTAGTCCTTTCAAAATACTAATTTAATAACTCTCCAAGAAATAGAGTGTTTTAGGAAAAGCAGCCCAGATGTCAGCATATAAAATCGAGCTATAAAGTGCCCTTCAAATATATTTCAATCATTTTTAAATATTTACATTTAATAAGGACAAGTTTTTATGGCAAGAGAGAGGTAATTACACTTATCATTAATGGAAAAATGTAGTTTTAATGGCTTGTATATTGATTCGCAAAGGTGAAATAGTAACCTAAAATATGTCATTGTCTTTTTTTTTTTTTTTTCAGCTTGGCAATTTGTTGCTTTTTCGCAAAAGCAAAATATGAAACGCGAGATGTGCCACGGCATTAAGGCTGGCAGTGGGGGAGGGCCATGGCTGCAAACACAGCCCCTCTCACGCATTCTCCCCTCTTTCTGGATGGCTCCTGTTCTACTAAAGTGAAACCCCAAGTATTTGTGCTTTGGGGGATAATTAGAAGAATCTTATCAGACTTTTATAGCCCTTCCTAATGAGGCTATTTATTTGGCAAACATTAGCCAACAGAAGGATTAGTAACACCTTGATAGGGCCCTTACTGAAGCTGCTGCCCTCCTGCCTGCTACACACAAAAGCCTATCTTATCAAGGGAACAGGCTGGGTGCAGGCAAGCCACGGCTTCTGAAAATTCACCAGAGGTCAGCCTTCATTAGTCAGAAGTTCTGAGACCCAGAGCAGAGGCAAATTCAGGTTTGGCCACTTTGAGGCCAGCCACCCTGAAGCAACTGAGAGCAGGGGTTGCTGAGATGACAGGGAGGGGCCGGAGCCCAGGAATCATCTGGGTGGTTCCTGGGGGAAACGTCACGGACTTGCAGCACACCGTTGCCCCTGGGAAGGGCCCAGGCCTCCGCATCCCAGCGGCCTTCCTCTTTACAAGGAAATAGATGTACTTCGGGGATCTCAGAGAACAAAACGAAATAGTCTTCTGAGGCTTCGTCCAGGCCAGCCAGGAAAGCAAGTCAGAGGATTCTGGTTGGCTACCTGTCCTAAAACGCCGCGCTCCTGGCCAATGCCCTCTTTCTTTTGTTGCTCTGACATAATCTCAGAGAAAGAATATTCATCAAAAGCGATTTTAAAAGCGCTTTGAGATGAATTCATAAATAAAATATTCTCACCTCTGGCAAGGAGGGCAAAGGGCTTTACGTGTCTGGACTGGGAAAGAAGGGCAGACTAGAGAAATAAACAAACCGCTCGGGCCAGCTTTTCAAAATCGGCCAACGTGGAATTCCCAGTCCAAGGCTTCTGACTTCATTTTGGGCGACCTGGCTAGCAGGGACGGCCTGGAGGTGGGATGACAGGGGTTAGGTTTGCAAATGACCTAAGGTGGATAAATATTTGTAAGACACTTCGAGAGTTAACGAGCTACACAAGCACTGAGCTCCAGAAAAGGCCTCCATTCGGTCACTTAGGAAAATTTTCAGGGTAGCTCATGTTTGAAGCCCAAACCTAAATGTGGCCTGAATGAGCAGCCCCCGATGGGCCCCGTGGCCAGGCTCCGGGTGGCAGGTGAGTTCATCAAGAATGCTCTACCCTGAATTTGCCCCGACACAGGAATTTCTAAACTCTGGTTTCTGCTGTAACCAAACAGCCACTTTTTCACTGTCGGTAAACCCACCTGTGGGTTCTCTCTAGTGGATGCTAGGTGAGCACTCCTTTCGGGCAAGGCCACTGGACCCTCACCGGAATTCGAGGGCAAAAATGCCTGTCTAGGTGGCTCTCACCCCTCCTCCTGGAGGCAGCCTTGACAATAACCAATCCTTGGAAGTCAGGCAGGACTGAGGCTGTCGGCTAGGCCTCACTCTCTTTGTCTAAGACAGGAACCCTGACCACAAAAACAACTCTTGCGATTGGCACCGCTTCCATCGCTATAGCAACCGGCGCTTCTAGAAAGGCGAATGCATTGGTTTGGGACTCACAGCCAAATTAAAATTTCTGCAGCTCGGTGTGCTTCTTACTCGTCCCTTATCCCTCCTCTGGGACCGTCGCAAGCTCGGGTCCAGAGCGGCTGGATGACTACATAGCAACACCGGCCCACCGCTGCTGCATTCCACAGAGGGTGGGCTGGGCCCCGTATGCCCCAAAATGCTGAGACAGGTGAGTCCCCCAAAGGCATCTGCTGGGTTCCTATAGCAACAGAATATTTGTTGGACGGAAGTCTCTGTAGGGTAAGGAGAAGCAGGAGGATACTTTTCCAATCCTGCTATGGAAACAGCTGGGTCGGTAAGCATTTAGGCTCACACGGCCACAGAAAGCCACGCTGGGCTCTGTTCCCGAGGGGAAGTGGGCTCAAGATGCCCCGTCATGGACACTAGCAGACTGGAGAAGAGAAAGGCATACCGAGCCCCTTCTGTCGCAAAAGGCCACACCAACTAGATGGTACTCAAGTACAGATGTATCCTGAAACACTGGGTTCTGCCAGCCATACAACCTGACACCCATGGCACCTCAAATCCTTCCTTAACTTGATGGTGTTGGCGTGCCGGTCCCCCTGCTCTCCCCCAGAAAGCAGTAAGAAAAGACTAGGAACGCTCAGGCCCAGCCTCGGGCCCATAGACGCGGGGGTTGGCAAGGACCTGAAGAACAGCTTGGTCTAAACCTTGGCCTCTTGGACACGTCTTTGGCCGCGTCAGTCTCTCAGGCTGGGTCCGATATTCGTTCCTGACTGTCTGAGTCAGTCACAATTTGCAGTGAGGGCCTATTCCACAAACTGAGAGAGACTGGAGATGGGCTATTAGCCGCAGCTCTTTTCATGTGGAATTACTTCTTCTGGCACTAATACGCCATCATCTGAAAGCCTTAACCCAAATGGACGGGCAACCGCCCCAACCCCGGGCCGCCTGGACCGAGGCAGCGGTCTCCATGTGCTAGCTATTACCAGGTTGTTTGGTCCCGTCCCCAGTCGGCGTTTGTTGCTGCGCGCTGAGAAACTGCTGTCAGGAAATGTTCTTTTCTAAATTACATAATTAGGGTATTGGGGAGTGCAGCGAAGGCAGATTAGGGGCAGTACTAGTTCTTACTGCAAGCTATGATTCAAAGCACATAAGTAAACACTTAAACTACGTGAATGGTTTAATATTGATTAAACAATGACCTCCGAGACTCAACTCTGAACATGGTAGGTAGAAGGAGCTGGAAAGAGAAAAAACAAAGAGTTGGCTAAATAGTTGCATTGATTTAGAGCAAAGTGTGGACTTTGACCTGACAGATCAAATTCAGGATTTGGAATGATTACCTAAAATGAAGTCCTCGGTCCCGCCCCTGTGAGCCGATGGTGGGGCTGGGGGCTAAATGGTCAGGGGTGGGGAGGGGGCAGGGGGGAACGGGGACGGGGGCAAGTTCTTCCCTCAGAAAGACAAGTTTCTCACCCACACCCACTTCCAGAAACGGGGAATCAGGCAAAGTGCCGGCTCAAATTGCATTTCATTTATTGTTTCTAACTACGGGCCACGGACTTCAACTTGATTAGAAAATTGTGCTGACGCTTCCTGTGAAGTGTATCCTGAGCCTTCCAAAGAAAGCTGGGGGGGCGGGGGGAGTTTTCTGCACGCGCCCGCTTCCTCTGACAGGCATGCTCACTGCCTGGCGGGGCCCTTGGCCCAGCAAGTCTCAGATGCCTGGGCAGGTGGAGGGGCTGCCGGAGAAACAAAAGCCTGTGCAGGAGGCTCCGGGGAGGAAGCAGTGGTGATGAGGAGGGTTCTCAGAGTCCCCAGGAGTAGGGGAAGGCGGCCCCCTGCAGGGCGTGGCTCAGACAACAGCCAACACCTCCCGGACTCTCGGACTTGCTTGTTTCTGGGAACCTTCCACCCAGCTGGTCCCAGGGTCTTTGCCAACTCCAGGCCCGAAGCCGCCCCTAGTTTCATGTGCACGCAGACCTCAGCAGGCCCTGTCATCTCCCTCCCTCCGGGCTCATCTTTTGGGTTTGCTCTTCCTGCCCCTCGCTGCATTCAGGGCAGATGAGTGTCCTTAGGAACGAGGGTACCAAGAGATAAGAAGACCAAGGATGAACGCTACTGGGAGTTTTTAAAAGGTTACACCCTATTAAGCATCTTAAATTCATTCTTCATCACAAGTCCTCCCAACCACCTTTGTTGGCGGGTATTATTATCTGTCCCCATTTTTCAGATGGTAAAAGTGAGGCTCAGTAAGGGTAACTGGCCCCGATCACAGCATTCTTTTAAGTTTATTTATTTTGAGAGAGAGAGAAAGGGAGGGGCAAAGAGAGAGGGAGATAGAGAATCCTAAGCAGGTTCCTCATTATCAGCGCACAGCCTGATGCAGGGCTCAAACCCATGAACCCTGAGATCATGACCTAAAACTGAAATCAAGGGTCAGACTCTTAACTGAGTCAGTCAGGTGCCCCCAGATCACAGCATTTTTATACATTTTATTTATTTAACAAACCCTTACATAGCTCTAATTTTGTGCCTGGGGTTGTTCTAAATGTTTGATATATTAACTGATTAAATCCTCAAGGCAACCTTGAGTAACAGGTATTACTATCCTCAACCGAAAATGAACAGGGGCCCCTGGCTGGCTCAGTTGAGTGTCCGACTCTTGGTTGCAGCTCAGTTCATAATCTCATGGTTCATGAGTTCGAGCCCCGCGTCCGACTGTGTGCTGACAGTGTGGAGCCTGCTTGGGATTCTCTCCTTCTCTCTCTGCCCCTCCCCCCTGCTCATACTCTCTCTCTCAAAAAGAAATCGATAGATTTTTTCTAAGAAGAAGAAAATGAACTGAGAGAGAGGTTAAGTTGCTTGCCCCAGATCACATAGCAAGTGACGAAGACAAGATTCTAAAGTTGACAGTCTGACCCCAAAGCCCACCTTCCTAACCAGTCAACAGGACTGTAGGCAATCCTTCACAAAAAGTCCTTCAGAAAACAAACCCATCCACGGTACACAAAGTGGCTCTCTTAGAAACAGCAGTGGCACTGTACGGATGTGGAGACAGCACTGGACTCAGAGTCTAGAAGCCTGGCTCCAGCCCCAGCTCTGCTCTGTAGTGATCAGTGAAGCACCTCCCCTCTTTGAGCCTAACTACCACCTAGAACCTAAGGTGACTGGAGCCCAGGGCCCCTTCATGGTCTCAAACTTGGCCTCTAGAAAATTGATGGGATGCACAGCAGTCTGCCAGGAGGGCCAGGGGATCGAGGAGTTGTAAGAGGTGAGCTGCCCTGCTCCTTCCCAGCCCCCCCCCACCTTCCCCCTCAAGCCAAGCTTGGGGGTAATTCTCCGTGGGGGAAGTCATAGCCACTGCCTTCCTCTCGTCCATCTGCACAGTTGCTCGGCTCCCAACAGAACGTACAACCGCTTCCAATGATGGCTCCGTGTCTGCCAATGCTCTATGAAACCAGTGAGCACCGGGTACAGAAGGGGCCACAGGGTGAAAATCCTGACAAGTTTCTTTTCATTTCTGTGTTCAAAATGTCCAAAGAGTAAAAATAACCATATCCCTCCCATGCACGGCTGTCAACAGCTCAAGTGCGATGCACGCAGAACCCACCAGGACGCTTCAGACAAAGACCTCCAGCTCAGCCGCAGCCCTGCCCAGGGCCTTCCTCTGGTCTGGCTGTCGTTCGGAGACCTCCTGCTCTCGCTGTGGCTCGAGGCTCTACTGCCACCTCCCAACCGTGGCGCAATCCCCCACAGCCGAGCCGGCTCGGAAGTCTGGGTTACGTACCACGCACAGCTGATCGTCAGTACTCGGGTTCCGTGTAGGCGGACTGCCTCCTTGCTAAAATGTGGTACCCCAGGCATCAACACCGGTAGCACTTTCCTGATCCCACGTGGACACGCACAGAGCAGCAAAAACGTTGAGTCACCTGCTATGCGCGCTCCCAGCGCAGGTTGAACGAGGTGACCCTCTACCTCCTGTTTCAGCTCTCAGCTAGCAATCAAGTATCCTTTTCACCATCTATACGGCGCCCTGTTTGCCACATACGCGTGCTTCTGGTTGGTGATTCAGCTGTTGGAAACAGCCCCTACGTGTAGCGCTCAAGGACAGTCTGACTTCCCTAAGTGCAGGAAGGCTGTGGTGTTTCTCCTGGAGACAATACCCGTGTTGGATAAGCTTCGATCAGGCATCAGTTAAAAGCGCTACTGACCATGAGTTAAAGTCAATCAATTATATGTATCAAATATAGGTTAGTCTACCAAATATCAATTTACGCACACACACCTACTAAACGAAAACCCGTTACGTTATATATTGATCAGCTGAGGAGTCTGTTGGGACCAGAGGCTCACGGGAACTGAACACCGTACCTCCCCTGGGAACAGCAGGCCAGCACTTGTTATTTCAGGGTCGTGGTGACATTCTCGAACAGAACCACCATGAATAACGAGCATCGACTGGGGTGTTATTCCTACTGAAGGTGGCTTAAGCATTCCAAGGACTGCGAACTGAAAGGAGGTACATATAGGGCCAGCAGCTGGTGTCAGCTACCATTCCTGCACACTGTCTTCCCAGACTAGAATCCTGTCTTTTCTCATCCTAGTGTTTAAAATAGTAGTAAGAGAGGGGCGCCTGGGTGGCTCAGTCGGTTCAGCGTCCGACTTCGGCTCAGGTCATGATCTCATGGTTTGTGAGTTCAAACCCCGTATCAGGCTCCATGCTGACAGCTCGGAGCCTAGAGCCCGCTTCAGATTCTGTGTCTCCTTCTCTGTCAAAAATAAACAAACATTAAAAAAAATTAAATAGTAATAATAGTATGAGCTGGGCACATAATAACGACTTCACACGGAGCACACGGCACCTCATCTAATCTCCTCGTGCTCCGTGGAAACTGGGTGCTTACGCCTCACGCCCGAGCGCACTTGTGCTTTCACGGAAGGTGGTCTCTACCCTCACCGCCCTGAGCTCCTCGAGGAGAAGCCTGGGCATCGTGAGAAAGGCCATTGCTTTGAAGATTTGTAGACCATTTTCCAACTCTGGGGTGCACAGCAGGGGAAGCAAGACCCAGGGACTCAGTCCAGCCTCGAGACAGAGGCCTGAGAGGGCAACCAGCCTGTCCCCCCCACCCAACCCAGACCCCCAAACCCACCACCACTGAGCATCAGGCCACTGCAGGAGGCGCCATACCGACTCCCCTCGCCCAGTATGACAGCCACCAGGCGAACCCTCTCCTTCCCAGCCCGGCATGGTGGAAGAGCCCAGACACCAGCCTCATCTCAAGCTCCACCCCACCCTTGCTGACATGTGAAAGACTGAGCCTGACGCCACTTGGTACACGGTGGCCCTGGGCCACTACCGGCCTCCCGATGTGGCCCTGAGCAAACAGCTCCCTACTCTAACCTCTGGTTTCTCTCGTCTCGACTGCAAAACGGGAACAATCATTCTCCAACGCTTCACATCTACGATCTCACAATTTTAGGACAGATGACACAGGCAGGGCCAGGAAGGATCACAAAGACAGAGACTGTTATTGCTGCTGATGAAATTAAACGAATATTTAAGTAATATTCCCTGGGGGGGGGGCGCCTGGGGGGCTCAGTCAGGTGAGCGTCCAACTTTGGCTCAAGTCATGATCTCGCAGTTCGTGGGTTCGAGCCCCGCGTCAGGCTCTGTGCTCACAGCTCAGAGCCTGGAGCCTGCTTCAGATTCTGTGTCTTCCTCTCTCTCTCAAAAATAAATTAACTTAAAAAAAAAAAGTAATATTTCCTGGATGCTAAAGAGAAACAAAAGAGCAACATTAATCCTCTCATTTTCTTTTTCATATTTTTCACTAAGACAGGATAGCTTGAGCTCCTCAAAAGAAGAATCCAAATTCTCAGAATATCCCTACCACTGAGCTCTCCATGGAAGGAGGCATACAAGGCATTCACTGACCCATCATGATGCCAATTAGCTCTGGGATATGGAAAGTGCTGCTCACAGGCAGAGAAAGTGGGAAAGACTGAGAAGGGCCACCTGAAAGGGGACCGGAGGGAGCAAGGGACCCCCATCCAGCTGGCCCTCCGAGAAGACGGCTGAGAGGCAGGAGGAGAGCCAGGACAATTCCATCCTCCCGCTGCGAGGTAGGACCCTTGGCCCTGGAGCTCCCACAGCCCCACCTGCCTCTTGGCTGCCCCTGCCGGAAACGGCACCGGCCGGCAGGAGCCCAGGTAAGCCGCCCCAGGTGCAGCAGTGACCTTGGCTGCAGGAAGTCCTGTCACCCCCCTGCAGCTAATTGCAGCCGCAGCGGAGGAGCCAACCTAATTACCCAAAAGTATGTGGCTCCCACATTCCTGGGCCACCACACATTCTCCCACCGCTCACCTCGATAGAGCTCTGGCCCCCGCCTCTCGCAGCCCTTTCCGCTGAGCCCCCAGAGAGGGTCCTCTCTCCTGCGCTCTCTAGAAGCTCTTCAGAGCCGCCCAGCAGCAACTCCCCACGCTCTCCCTTGCCTGCCGCTGAAGCACTTAACCCTCATCTTTCGCCCAATGTAAATATTTAATCCTGTACATTGAGAAGCTGCCCACCACCTGCCCTCACCCTGCTCTGTCCTCATCCAAGTGGTCTCCCTGTCAGACCCGGGAGCCAGGATGAGACGTGAGGGGCTCCCCACCCACCAGAGCCCCCCACCCGGCCTGCCACGCCTCTGGCATTTCACCACCAGCCCCAGGAGTGATGAGCACCCTTGAGCTCGACGACCTGGGGCAGGAGCGTGTGATCTGAGCCTCACTCATCTCAGCTGGCCATCGGTCCCACCACCCCCTCCCTCGAAGTTCCTGAGAGACCGGATTCGAACCTGGTGCCTGGCACATGACAGGTAGTCCGTGAACGTTTACTGGATCTGGTGGTGAGCCTTACGTCTACGGAGCATTAATGATGGGCCAAGACCCTTCCGTGTCGCTGACGGTGCATCCACCCACATGGACGTATCCCTCCCTCCCCATGCCCACTCTAAGGGAGTTCAAGTACGCCAGCCTACTTCTGCCCAGGAGCTGGAGACGGGGAGTTGGAGGGTGGGCCCATCTAATCATTAAGAGCTGGCAGAGGGGGTGGGGGAGACACAGAGAAAAGGAAAAGCTGGGCGTGGGAGGGAACTGCACAGGATGGGGACTGCAACCCTCGCCTCCCCCGCAGAGGACAATCAAGGGACAGCTTTCTCATTACTTCTGGCAGCTCGACTGTGTGAAGACAGCGTGTGGGGGCCCTGGGGCAGTGAGGGTTACACGCCCATTATCGATTTCAGTGCTCACCACACCTCCCAAGGCAGATTTTTGTCTCCATTAAAATGATGAGGAAATGGAGGTTCAGAAAGGTTAAACGATTTGCCTGAGGTCACACAGCGAGTAAGAGGGCAAGTCGGAGCAGCTGAGACCGTGCTCCTGACCATTTCACACTGCCGCTTGCTTCTCATTCATCACTTTGCCCTCAAAGGGGGCAGGGAGCTGCCCACTGAGCAACTCCTGCCAGTTCGCCAGGAAACGCTACCTCATGAACCCACGTCGCTTCCCCCACAGGCACCGGAGCCCCCAAGTGCAAGGGGGCCGGGCCTGCGAGGACCCATGGAGAAGGGGCAGGCCAGCCGGAGGAACCCCTTGCCTCCTAGTCCTGCACTAGTTTGAACCAGTTCAAACACAGGGCAACAGTGGGGTGGTGACGAGCACCAGGACCCTGAGTGAGGAGGGCCATGCACTGCCCAAGATGGCTAGGAAAGCCAGGGAGGCTTCTGGGAGGCGGCGAACTTCATCCGCCTGGAAGGATGAGAAGGACTGCAATAAACAGGACAGAGATCTGGTAGAGGAAGCCAGGAAGGCAAAGGGGTCGAGGTGAGAAAGCAGCATGGAGGGAGCAGGCAGCTGGCAGCCATGAGCCCTCGGAGGGCCCATGTGCCTGGGTGAGAAGTCGGGTGCCCTGCCAGAGGCGGCGGGGTGCTGGCCTTCCAAAAGCAGGCTCCTGGGAGCGAGAAGAGCAGAGCTGTGCAGGCACCTGCTGCCACCCCAGGCTAACGTCTCTCTCCCTGTGCAGCAGGGGCGCCCCTGGCTCCATGTCACCTCGAGCCCTCAGGTCCTCCTGGAAGGGTGAAACGCACAGCAGGAGCCCCTGAATCCAAGTGAATGTTCCTCCAGCCTTCTGAGGGACTCCTCCCAGAGTAGATACACACTGTATACTTCAGGGGTGCCTCGAGGGCTCAGCTGGTCAAGCATCTGACTCTCTGGGGACACCTGGATGGCTCAGTCGGTTAACCAACCAACTTTGGCTCAGGCCATGATCTCACAGCTTCGAGCCCCACGTTGGGCTCTGTGCTGACGGCTCAGAGCCTGGAGCCTGCTTCGGATTCTGTGTCTCTCTCTCTCTCTGCCCCTCCCCTACTTGTGCTCTCTGTCAAAAATCAATAAACATTTTTTTAAACTTAAACAAAAGCCTGACTTTTGGTTTTGGCTCAGGTCACAAACTCATGGTTATATGAGTACAAGCTCTGTATCGGGCTGCGTATCTGTGCTGACAGTGCAGAGCCTGCTTGGGATTCTCTCTCTCTCCCTGCCGACCCCCTGAGCACTGCACTCTCTCTCTCAAAATAAACATACATACATATGTAAATAAAGACAAGGAAGGAAGGAAGGAAGGAAGGAAGGAAGGAAGGAAGG
>PITB01019014.1:0-33853 GCA_004024585.1 Paradoxurus hermaphroditus | reverse complement strand
CCCCCCCCCCCAAGTTTCTGATTCAGCAGGTCTGAGGAGGGCCAGGGAGTGTGCTTTTTCTAGTAAGCTCCCAGGTGACGCTGTCACAGCAAACCATTTACCAGTTTCTCAAACTCGGCACTGTTGGTATTTGGGCTGGATGATTCTCTGCAGGGGGTTTGTCCTGTGCACTGTGGGATGTTTACCGCATCCTTGGCTTCTACCCATTAGAGGCCCGTAGTATTTCTCTGATACACTCGTGATAACTGAAAACATCTTCAGACACGGCTAAACTGCCCCCCCCCAGTTGAGAATGAGTGGGCTATACGAAACCATAGGTAATTCTCATAAGTGCCTCAGGACCCTTGCACATCCCGTTCCGGCTGCAGAAAACTCTCTTCCGAAGTGACTCCCTCTTGCTGGCCGGCCAGCTCTCAGCGTGGCCATCATCTCCCCAGAGAGGCGTTCCCTGACTACCCCTGGCCCCGGCCCAGTTTTTGGGTCTCTTCGGTCCTCCCCCAGCCTCTGAGAGGGCAAAACCCAAAAGGGATGCCCCGGAGCTGAGCAGAGGAGCTGGACGTGGCGCGGGTGCATGAAGGAAAGTTCACTGTGGCCGGGCCAGAATGGAAAGGCTTCTGGGGGGTGGGGGGCAGTGGGATCGCCAAGGATGGGTAAGAATTGGATAAGCCAAGAGGAGTCGGGGATACGCTGCCCGCGGGGAACCTTGGTGCGTGAGCACGGAAGTTGGAAAGCGAAAGGTTTTTCCTGATCCGCAAAACGGGGTCAGTACTTACAGCTGCCTTACGGAGTTTCTGGGAGCTCACGGGGTGGTTGGCGCGTGTTACGTGGTGTGAGTCCCGGCAAGGGCTGAGGAGCCGGTGCAGCCGGGGAGGGGCTGGGCTCGGAGGCCGCGCGTGGAGCGGGCCAGGGGGCGTGGCACCGGGCGTCCTGGCAAGACGGTCTGCAAGGCGAGGGTAGAGGCGGGAGCCAAGGGCGGTGCCGCAGGCCAGGCTCGGCAGGGACGTCCCCCTGGCCAATCCGAGGAGGCCGAGTGGACGCACCGATTGTTTACAGGAGGAGGCCCCCGCACCCAGGGGTTAGCAAGAGCCGGAGGGCTTACCACTCCGGGACTGAACGAGCCGTTTCCAGAACCACAAGGTGGAGATGCTGTGTGAGGAGCGGCTGGCCCGTCAGCCCAACGCGACTTTGCTGGAGGGAGCACCCCGCCTCTATGTCCCCATCTCCTGCTGGGCGTCCCACTGGCTAGCCCAGGGGCCTCCGACGTGGTCCACGCAGGCGGGTCCCCAGTGCGGAAAGCGGGGCGGAGAAGGGCGGGAGGGGTCAGATGAGGCAATGGGGAACGTCCCGCACGCAGACGAGCAGGGGAGGTGGGGGGGCTCGCTCCAGTGGTAAGCGCCCGAGGCCGGAGGAGTGACACAGACGGGTCCTGGCTCCAGCGGGCCTGGCGCCGGGGGCTGGGGATGCTGGTCCTGCCTCCCGCCCACCTGCCTCTCCGGCTTCTGTTTCCGGGATTCGGGAAACGCCCTGTGCCTGGGGCTCTGTGTCGTGCAGGCTGCCGGGTGACGCCGGGTGACGCCAGGTGGTGCCTGCGCGCCGGGCCCGTTATCGGCCCCGGTCACTTTGGGAGCTCCGTCTCTACAGACTGGCTGCCCGTGTCTCCCCAAAACTCTAACGTCAAAACCCAGTCCCTAAGGTGAGGGTATGAGCAGGTGGGGCCTGGGGTGGAACCCCCGTGAACGGGTTAACGCCTTTAGAAGGGTCGGGAGAGAGAGTGCCTCGTCTCTGCTCTCCGCCGAGGAGAATTCGAGGCGTCTACACCCCAGAAGGCGGCCCTCCCCAGGCTCCCCCCCCCCACACCCCACGCTGGCGCCCTGGTCCCGTACTTCAGCCGCTGCACCTGTGTGACGTCCGGTTTACGCTGTTTTATAACTCACGGTTCGGGCTGATAATTCAATAAATATATATTTTCCTTCTGGCTCACGCTCTAGCGAGTTGGGGATTTTTCCGGACCCCGGGGCTTGTCCCAGCAACTCTGGGTGCCTGGGGCCGAAACCAAGTAAGTATAGAAGGAAATAAAACCAGTTCAAACCGAAGCAGGGAAACTCTCTCTCATGGGGAGGGAGCTTCCCCCCTGCGCTGAGATATACCAACACCGGTGGGCCTAAAGCCAGGTGGCGGCTCTGATCTGAAGAGGCGCAGCCTGATGGCCTGTGACAGGGAGAGAAAACACACCCTCTCGCGTGTTCTGCACACAGGCCGCCCCCTCCCCGCCAGGCACCCGAGGCCACCCGGAGAGCATCTTCCCGGCTCCCCGCAGTGGGGACCAGAGCCACTCACCTGCAGGGAGCAGCCTGGGACCCCTCGCCCAGCCTCCTCTGCCGCAGACCCAGGCAGCCGCGGAGACGGCCCTGGGTATTTTATGCAGGAGAAGCAAGGTGACGGAGGGAGGGCCTGGCTTCCTGATCCATGGGCCCCATTTTACAGACGAGAAAACTGAGGCTCAGAGGGGTGGGGACATGCAGCCAACGTGACCCCAGGCCTGGCCGCCTCAAACCCGAGCACTTGCCTGTCGTCGGCCTGAGCGCCTGCCGGGGAAGAGCTGGGGGCCGGGCAAGGTGGGCGTCTTCCCACCGGGACCTCCCGGCTTTCTGGCCAGAGCACGGGTCGGGTTGGGGTCTGGTCTGAACTGCAGGCCAGGGGAGGGTTTCCGCCGCGGGTGACTTCCCAGCACGGGCGGTCCCAGTCGGGTCGACAGTCCGCTTTCACGCCGTCCTCATATTCTGGAAGTGGTGGGGCTCTTTGCCGCTGCCCGGGGAGGACGGTCGTGGCTCCAATATGCTGTGAACGCAGCCTCCATGCGGTGCTGGCGGCTGCGCCCACATGTCCTGCCTGGAGCACGGGGACCTGTGCCTGGCTCTGCCGGCCCCCCTGCCCTCCTGCCTCCTGTCACCCCAAGCAGCTGCCTCCTCCTTCTGTCCCGGCCCCCACAGCACACCAGTTACCTGCCCGGTTTAAAAGTATTTACTTAATCTGGGGCGCCTGGGGGGCTCAGTCAGTGAAGCCTCCGACCTTTACTTAGATCATGATCTTGAAGCTTGTGAGTTCGAGCCCCGCGTCGGACTCTGTGCTGACGGCTCGGAGCCTGGAGTCTGCTTCCGATTCTGTGTCTCCCTCTCTCTCTGCCCCTCCCCCAGTCACCCTCTCTCTCTCTCTCTCTCTCTCTCGAAAAGAAACATTAAAAAATTTAAAAAATATTTACTTAATGAAGCACTTACTAACTTCTCTTTTTAGTAACGAGTCGTGTGCATTAGAGAAAATGTGCAGACAGGGTGGCTCAGCGTCCGACTCCTGGTTTCGGCTCAGGTCTCGACCTCACGGTCTGTGGGTTTGAGTCCGGCATCGGGCTCTGGGCTGGCGTCATGGAGCCTGCTTGGGATTCTTTCTCTCCCCTCTCTCTCTGCCCCTCCCCTGCTCACTCATGGTCTCTCTCTCTCTCTCTCTCCAAATAAATAAATACACTTAAAAAAATTCAAAAAAAGAAAATACACAGAAAAATTCCATCCCGTTCTTCCATCAGACGGTCGCTGAGCAGCTACTAGGTGTCCGGGCCGTGCGAGATGCTGACCCTCTAGGGCCGTCCCTGCCTCCGTGACTTACAGGTTATGGAATTGGGGGAAGAAAGTTTTCAAAAACCCTCTTTTCTACTCGCCGGAGAAAACGGCCATTCGCATTTCGCTCTACGCGCCTCGAGGATCATTTCCCCATAAAATTTATACTTATACATATAAATACGCGTTTAAATAGTATATAGCTTTAAAATATAGCATCATACCGTACACATTACCCTGTAACTTGCTTTTTTCGCGTGAGGATTTTTTTTCCCACTTGAGAACTGGTCGTGAACGCCGTGTCACGTCCATACATTCTTACTGTGTCACTCACAAAATACCGAGGGGAACGGGGTGGGGAGGGATTTTCCCGGGGTTCGGCTCTTCCCGACCGATAGCTGCTGCTCTGGGATGGGGGGAGGGTGTGGGCGGGAGCGGAGGGAGGGCGCCCTGGAGATACGGCCCCTCCTCTTCGGGGCCTGCCCCTCTGACACGTCCTGAATCTGCTCCTTCGGGTGGGAACTGGTGTCCCCTGGGGGGGCAATTCCGACAGGACTTTGGGGCACAGAATACAAATACCCCCAAGGAGGCAGGTGCCTGGGTTACCAGCCGGGTCCCCAAGGGTCTCGCTTCGAGTCCGGGATTTAAGGAGCAAAGCCAGGAACGTGGGAGTCGGGCTTAGCTCCTGGGCAAAGCCGGCCGTGTTACGGATGGGCCACGGACACCCGGGGAGGCTCGCGCCGTGGCCGCAGCAGGTCTCCCGCCCCCAGCTTAGTGCTCTCTCTCTCGGGACGTTTCTGCTCCAAAAATAGGAACGTAGCATCTTTACATCAGCACTTCGGAAACTCACAGCGTACATCGGAGCCCGAGACAGGCACCCTCCAGGAAGAGTAAGTGGCTGGAAGGCGGGAGCCACGCAGGCAGACTGAACAGGGAGAGAACAACCACGTTCTTCTCGAGCCCTCCGGCTCAGGGGCCGTCTTAACCCGGGGCTGGGAGGGCTCACAGGGTGGAGGAAGCGCGTGTCCCTCCAGGAAGGGCGCCTGCAGACTGCCCTTTCCCCACCCTCCACACAGAGCCAGTGAAGCCAGGCCACCGCCCTGGAATCTGCGACTTGGCCCCAGACCTGGGCTCTGATGCTTCCTGCTGTGCGACCTCGGGCAAGTGGCTTCACCTCTCTGAGCCTCCGTTTCACCCTCTATGCAATGGGGTTGATAATGCCTCTCCAACAGGGTAGCGTGAGGGGTGTAGATAGAGTCTAACAAATGCCTCCTGTGTGGGAAGGGCTCAGTTAAAACTACATATGATATAGTCCATCTAAGAGGCCATCTATCTTTATGTTTTATAAGAACACAGCATGGGGAACAGGCGACTTGAGTTTTACTCTCAGCTCCTGTGTGACCTTGGGCAAATTAGCCTGCCTCTCTGGGCTTTTGTTTTCTGATCTGCAAAGTGGGGATAAGAGAATCTACCCAGAGGGACTGCCCACATGGAATAATTAAGATAATTACCACACCTAAGCACTGGGCATTTTGGCGGTACTCAATTTGGGTGGTGTTGTAATTATTACTGCCACTTTCAAAAAAATGTTTTTTTTTTAAATTTTTTTAACGTTTATTTATTTTTGAGAGACATAGAGACAGAGTGGGAGCAGGGGAAGGGCAGAGAGAGAAGGAGACACAGAATCTGAAGGAGGCTCCAGGCTCCAATGAGCCATCAGCACAGAGCCCGATGCGGGGCTCGAACTCACAGACCGTGAGATCATGACCTGAGCTGAAGTTGGCTGCTTAACCGACTGAGCCACCCAGGCGCCCCAAAAAATGTTTTATTCATTTATTTTTAAGAGAGAGAGAGTGCAAATGCACGTGAGTGGGGGAGAGGCAGAGAGAGAGAGAGAGAGAGGGAGAGAGAACTTGAAGCAGGCTCCAGGCTCTGAGCTGTCAGCACAGAGCCCGACGCGGGGCTTGATCCCACGAACCGTGAGATCATGACCTGAGCCAAGATCAAGAGCCGGACGCTCAGCTGACTGAGCCACCCAGGCGCCCCTATTACTACCCTTCGAAAGCAAGAAAGACTCTCCACTTTCCAGCTGTTTCCTTAGCCCATGTCTGGCCAGGGGGGCTGGTTAAGGGAACTACATTCACTGATCACCTACTAGGCGGCTGGTACTGAGCGAGGTGATGTCACGTCCTGGGTTCCACGGAATCTTTGTAAAGCTCTCAAAGCCGGGATCTGCCCCAAGGCGTTACTGCAAATGGAGAAAGCGAGGCCCCGAGAGGTGGAGACACTTGCCCAAAGTCACAGCTGCAGAGAGCGGACGAGGAGCTGGCGTGTGAACCCAGGCCCGCCCGACTCTCCCGCCTGCTCCAGCGTGACGGCTCGGCTCTGGAAGCACAGCAAGAAGGGTGTGCGGCCAGGCAAACAGAAGGTGCAGCGTGAAAAGAGTGACACACACAATCAGCCGTAAGGACAAGAGCCGCGACCACCGTCGCTTGTCGGGAAAGGGCTTTAGGATTCGCAAAATCCGGCCGTATCCCTTCGCGGTTTGAACTCTCGGCTGAAGTGAGAATTTGAATCCTATTTTGCAGATCTGGAAACTGAGGCTCAGAGGGAGGTGAAGACACTCAGGCAGGGGAAGTCTCGGCTGCTGCTCTTTGCGGTGTGCGGAAAGGAGGCATCGGAAGCCGAGATTCCTTTTCCCGTGATGGGGAAGCGGCCGCCACCCAGGCACGCCCCCACGCTTCCGCATCCCGGCGTCATTCTCTTTAAATGCCTCAACTCTGGCGGGTGGGTCCGAAGCAGCCAGCCTCCCCGCTTCCGGCTTCTCTCTGTTCGGTCCGACTCCCACACCAGCCACAGGAGACCTTTCCCCAAGAGCAAAAGCGAGCCAGTCTTCTCCCTGCCTAGAACCTTCCATGGCTCCCTTATTCTTTGAGGGAAAAATCCAAACTGCACACCAGGGCCTGGCGAGTCCTCCGACCAGGTCCTGCTACAGCCCAGCCTTGCCGGCTGCTGCCCCCCATCCCACCTCTGACCCTGCATACGGTCTTCCGTGCTGTCGGCCCCTATTTTACACTTCCGGGTCTCAGCAGATGTTTGCCTGACACCTTTTGGGCTCTTAACTGCCTGACGTAGTTGTAGTATTTTTTTCTGTCACTCCCCTCAAATGCGGAGACCGCGCCGAGTTAGGCATCTGTATGCGGTGGGGGGTGAGAGGTGGGGAGGGGAGGGATTTAAAACGACATTTGTCAAAACATTTTTAAGCGATTATTTTGGGGGGTTTTACTTTCAATTTTCTGCATTATTTATTTCTAAAAATCTATTTATTTTGAGAGAGAGAGAGGCAGCGCGAGCCGGGGAGGGCAGAGAGGAAGGGGGAGAGAGAGAATCCCACTGCGAGAGCCCGACGTGGGGCTCGAACTCAGGAACTGTGAGATCATGACCGGAGCCATGAGTCAGCTGTGCAGCCGCCTCGCTGGGTCACTCAGGCGGCCACAATTTTATGTTTTAAAATACATCCTTGTTTTAGTCCAACAACAGACACAGCTCTTAAAGAACACCTACAACTGTAAGAAAGCAACATTCTGCTGCGAATCCCTTTCTGGGCCCTCTTTTCCCAGAATTACACAGCCCCTCCTGCCGAGATGGAAGGGGGTGGCCGGCCGCTTGGATGTCGTCAGGGTGGAGCTCAGGAGCGGGCGGGCAGCTCCAGCGTCTCGGTCTCCAGGGACCTGCTCGGAGCCCGGCCAGGGCCGGATGGGCCCTGTGAATGTCTGTTTAATGAACGGAGGAAGGAACCTCATTAGGACACCATGTACCGTCCCGGGTAGATAACAGAAAGGGTTATTACAGCAACGCTGCCGCACTGTACCCTCAATTAGCCACGGCCACGAGGCCTGTCGGCGCAGCTAATGCCACCAAATAAGGGATCATCAAAAGGCGATTGGACCCTCTCTGGAGTGCTTTCACTTAGTAGGTTCGTCTGGATTTAGTCGTTTGAGGTTTCCCACTTACCACCCCCCACTACCCCAGCCCCCAATTATTATTATCGTTATTATTATTATTATTATTTTTTTTTTTTAGGGCAGCGGCACTGAATTACATGTCGATCGTATTTGGCTGAAGTTCCTAATTAAACCGGTTGGCTTCTTAGCAGAAGCGATGGCCCTGCAGTGAGCTGTGGTTCTCAGTGGTCACAGGAAGTTGTTAGTTCCCACGCTTAGGGAGGCTTTGGAAGACCTAACAGAAAACCAGGCGGGAGGGGAAGAAGGGAAAAAAAAAAAAAGCCACAGAGAGGAAGGCAGACGTAACATGGGAGACCCTCAAAGACTGAGAACAAACTGAGGGGAGAGGGGAGGGGGGAGAGTGGGGGATGGGCACGGAGGAGGGCACTTGTCGGGATTATCACGGGCGTTGTATGGAAACCAAACTGACAATAAATTATTCCAAAAAAAAAAAAAGAAAAAAAAAAGAAACGCAAAATCTTGGGCTCCACCCCAGACCTCTGAATCTGAAACTTTGGGGTGGGGCTCAGGAATGTAGTTTGAACAAGGGCCTCCGGGTAATTCTGATGGAAGCTCAAGTTTGAGAATCCTTGGCCTGGAGGTCAAGGCTGTGGGTTCTGATGCTTCCACCCAAATGCTGGTGATGCCCATTACCGGCTGTGTGTCCTCGGGCAAGTCCCCTTACCTCTCTGTGCCTCCAGGACCTTATCTGTAATTGGAGATAACAACATCCTGGGTTGTGAGGATGGGCTGAGACATGGTGTCTATATTTAGACCAAGCAAATGCTACCTGTTACCGTATTTCATGGAGTAGAAGCCGCCTTCGATCATCAGACTCCTCCGGATTTCAGAAAGTAAAGGTGGGGAGAAAACTTGTTTTGAAAGAGTGTTTGTCGAACTTCAGTGTGCACACAAACCACCCGGGTTTCAGAATGCAGGTGGCTGGGGCCAGGGAGTCTGCGTTTCTAGCAAGCTCTCGGGTGGGGGAGTTCTGCCGGTCCGCGGACCACGGTTCGAGTACCGGTCGAATCCAGTATCTGGGGCTCACGCTGGGCTCCCCTGGCGAGCGGGCCAGCGGTGGTGGTCGTGGGCTGGTCCTGGGTGGCAGTGATGGCGCGGGGTGCGGAGCACGCCGTCCGCTGATCTCTGGCCCAAATCACAGCAATCGTCGGGGTGGGACGTGGAGATTTGGGTCTGCGCCCACTTACTGGTCTCCGCTGAGTTCCTTCTCTCTCCGCCCTCGGCATCTCGTTTACCAGGCAGACCGCTCGCTCGATGCCCATCCCAGGGATGGTGAAGAGCATCCAATATTTATTTCCTTAATGAGTCATCTGATGACACACCTTTCCTTGGAATCATGGATTTGCCAGAATTTTTAAAACACGACCTGACGTGGGAACTTAACGGGCGTTTAAAGGAGTCGAGACAAGGCACGGCTAATGGAACTTGGCAGGTTATTACAATAGTAGTATTATCAGCGTTAATGATCATTATTATTATTAGCAGTGTTGTTGGTGCAGGGGATAAGCCCTGTGTTGAGGCTGTCCCTCGAGCACCAGCCCTGGGGATGTCGGCTCCTCCGAGTCGCACCGGAATGCTGGCCGCTCTAGGGGACAACCGGCCAGCAGGTCACTCTCCTGGGTGGCCCCTGCATGCTGGAGGCCGTGCGGAAGGAGCCCCCAAACCTCAAAGCCTCATCGCTCCCGTTCTCCTCGTTGTCACCACGCTCAGAATTCAAGGCACTGCTCGCTTCCAAGGGGGTGTAACAGGGCTGGGGAGAGAAGGGGTCACGCATGCTCATTTCTGAGCGAACAAAGAACGCTTATGGGGGAAAGGAAAAATGCTTCTGGCCCCCACCCCCACCCCGTGACACGTGTGCACAGGAACACGCGCACACAGGCGCACACACACACACACGCACGCACGCACGCGCGTGCACACACTGCCTGCCCCAGCCTGTGTGTCACCATCAATCAGCTCCCTTCTGCTTGCTGGCTGCAGGCAGAGCTCCCTACAGAGGTGCTCAGGGGGGCTGGGAGACGGAGAAGAAGAAGGTGGAGCTGGGGGCCGGGGAGGGAGGGGAGACAGGGATAGTCTCAAAGAGTTAAAACCTTGCCTTGCCAGACTGTGAATGCTCCTCGACTCTCCCCCACCCCCCCACCACCCCCGATCCAGCCAAACAACAGCTTGACATTTTCCATCCTTCACGAGAAAGACAAAGACGGGAAGATATTCCCATGATCCCTCTCTGCACGCCTAACCGTGAGCTCAGGTGCCGGAGCGTTTGCCCCGCGCCGGCCCCATCAACGTGAAGGGCGGACTCATCTCTCCACATCTTTTTCTTGCCACTGCTTGATTAATTGGCTGACTACTACGCCGGCGGAATACCTAATGCTTCTCCTTCCCTATTCTTCCTTCGCAGGTTTTTTTTTTTTCCCCCTCCTTTGCTCCATTTACATATACTTTATATTCCATAATCTTAACCCAAAAAGAAAAAAAAAGAGGGAGCAGGCCCATCTCAGTAATTTGATGTAATGACGGCATGTCACCAAAAAGAGGAATTAGAAAAATCTGTAGGTATTTAATTTATTCTTGTTTTTTTCAAGTAGATCTCTGAGTGGAGCATTAATATTCATAAGCAAGGGGAAAAAAGTATACTCAATAGGAAAATTCCAGATTTTTTTAGGGGGGGGAGGGAGGCGGCTAAATTCGATGCATTTTTAAGCACCATTATTTAACTAATAGTGCCCGGGTCCCTCCGGTCCTGGTTCCTCCCCTTCGATGAAAGTAAGTGGGTTTTAGTTTGCCTCCAAGGGCTGTGTGTGTGTTGGGCTCACACCCGCGCTGCTGAAACAGGAAAAAAAAATGGGTTCTGTGTTTTCCTCCCCTCCTGGGAAGACTGGAAGAAAGAAGAAACACAGAAATAAAGGTCCTTTCCGAGTCCCCAAGCTGGAGTTGGGACTCCCTCCAGTCCCCCGGGTGGCTGGAGGAGCATGCCGATGGCTCGGTGGGCAGGAAGCCTTCCCCGAGGTCTGCAGCGAGGCCGTCCTCTGGCCGCGAACCCGGGTTCAGTGTTCTGTGCTGTTGGGCAGCTCCCCGGTTGTCAGAGTGAGCGTGGGGTCAAACCAGAATCGTAGTAACTGCAGAGTAAGCACGAAGGGAAGACCCCGAGCCCCCGAAAAATGTCTGGACTTGGCACTGGCCCCTCTCTTTGAGGCTGGTCTTTCCGAGGGCCTCGGGAGAGTTGGCTCCCCGAGGGACAGTGATGTTTGTGGGGTCCCGGGACCCAAGCCAGCCACTGGGAAAGTGGCCTCCCGCCGTGGGAGCCGCGGCTGGGACCCGGGTGCTGTCCCCCTCTCGATCACCGGGATTGGACACAGGTCTGAGTGTGCGGGACCTGAGTCAGGCCCTCTTGCTCGTTGGGGCGATGATAAATATTATGATAACAAGCAATGCCATGTGTCATTACCTTTTCTTTATATTTTCTCCTCGCGTCAAACCTCACGTACGAGAAGCTGCATGAACAGGAAGCGCACGAAGCGTCGTGTTGGCGAGTGTTTTACCCGAGTCGGTGCCGCCCCTGGATCGAGGCGTCGAGCGAGCTCTCCCTGCCGATCCCACACTCCCCGGGAGAGCCGCTCTTCTGGCTTTTGGGATTCTCGGATTCGTTTCGCTTGTTCCTGAACTTCCACACAGCACACATGCTTCTGTGGGAATGCCTAGGCTTTTTCTTGTTTTTTTTTTTTCTCTAACACAAGCCTTTTGGAGATTGGCCCATGGCGTTGTAAGCAGTGGTAGGTAGTTATTCTGTTATTTCCGTGCGAGATTCCAGGGTACAGATTACCCAAACACGACTCTCCATTCTTCCATGGTCGCTCGGCTGGTTGGCTTTCAGGTTTAGCTACTATGAAGAGAGCTGGGTGGGCCTTTTTCTTCGTGCCTTGGAGGGGATACGAGCCCTCATTTCTCCTCAGAACTGACCCAGGCACGTGGATTATCCAGTCGCAGGGAAAATGAAGCTTCAGGGTTGCCGGAAGCTGCCACACCGTTTCCGTGGCGTTCGCATCGTGGTCCCTGCCTGCCCGCAGTGCCCGAGGTGCTGGTGACTCCATCTTTTGTTCACTGACCCTTGATGTTGTTGCTGTTCCTTTTATTTATTTATTTAAACATTTTTTAAAAAATGCTTATTTATTTTTGAGAGAGAGAGAGAAAGAGAGAGACAGAGTGTGAGCAGGGGAGGGGCAGAGAGAGAGGGAGACAGAGAATCCGAAGCAGGCTCCAAGCTCCGAGCCGTCAGCACAGAGCCCGACGCGGGGCTCGAACTCGCAGACCGCGAGATCATGACTTGAGCCGAAGTCGACCGCCTAACCGACTGAGCCACCCAGGTGCCCCTGTTGTTTTTCCTTCTAATCTGAGCCGTTTTCATGGGTGTGGGGCAAGTGGACACCCTGGCCGACACTACCCAGGGAGAAAACAGAAGACGCTAAGTCAGCGACGCAGAGCAAGAGAACCTGGGAGATCACGAGGGAGAGAGAAGGAAACAGAGGCAGGAAGAAGCCGGGAATGCAGGTGGGAAGCCAGCCTGGAGAGACCTGGAGGGAGAGGCGAGGCGGGGAGGGCCGCCGTCCAGGTCCGGACAGGGCAGAAGTGAGGGTGGAGGAGAGCAGAGAAGAAAAATGGAGGGAGGAAGGGAGGCGAGGGGAGGAGGCAGGGGCTGGGCAGGTAGGGGCGGGGCTGCCGGAGGAGAGGAAAGCCAGCAGAGGAGGAGGAGGGAGTGGAGAGCGACCCTGGGGGGCGGCCTGGGAGGAGGGCGAGCGTGGAAATGGGTCTCCTGGTATTTTATGAAACGTGTCCTTTTTTAAAAAAAGTGCTTCTTGATATTTTTATGTTTATATGTTTTAACTTGGGCCCAGCTTCATGGAAAATGCATGAGGAGTAAGTGGTTTCTGGGAATGTTTTATACATGACCGGGGAGCCGGGAGGTGGGTGGGAGAGACAGAGGGCGTGGACCGCTCCCTCCTCTGGTGTCCCTGGCAGGGCTCCGGCGGGGGGGCAGGGGGCAGGCGCTCGGAGCTGACGCCGGCTCTAGTCTTGAAGTTACAGGGAAAGCAGCCCGGGGTGGGGAACGAGCTGGTGTGTCCAGGGTCCATCAGCCCTGGGAGACTGGCCAGTCCCTGCCCCCACTCCCAAGCCCCCTCTGCGACTCGGCGCGCTGGTGGTACCTGTCGGATCTTGACCCCGGGCTGGGGGAAAGCCATCAGGGTGGACTTTCCGAGTGACGAGCGTTTTCCAGGACGGCACTCGTCAAACGCGGTCCCGCACCTGGGGGTCTTGGGAGCACGCAGATGTGGATTTAGCAGGTCTGGGGGGAGATCTGAATGCTGCGTTTCCAACCAGCTGTCCGGGGAGTGCCACCGGCCTGGGACCACCGAGGTCTCGGAACGCTCGGGTTTCCTGGGGTTTATTTAAGGCAGAGTGTAGATTGCAAAAGGGCGTCTCTGGAGTTAACTGGTCTCAAGAGAAGCGCAGCCTTGACCGTCAGTGATTTTTCCTGATGCCTCCCCCAGACCAGAGGGGCCGAGGTGTTTGTGAGGCGGCCCCGTCTGCTCTCCTGCTTCCCCGCCGCCCCCGGCCCCGCCCTCAACGACTCTCTTCTCCCAACTCGCCCCCTCGCGTGCACCCCTCGTATTCCCACTCGCTGCTTCTACGCTTGCACCTTCCCTCCTCCAACTTCTGCAGCCAGAAGCCCTCCTCGCCCACACGGGGTTCCCGCCTCTCAGGGATTTCAAATCCCTCGGGACACTCAGATGACAAGTCACACCCTGTCGCCCAAGGAGGAAACGCATTCCCTCCATTTTGCGCACGGTCTCGCCGGTTTCCGGGCCTCAGGGGGTCCCTTGTCCCTGGACTCTGGGGTCGGACGGGGTCTGAGCTTCAAGAGCGTGGACCCAGGTCGGGGCCTTCACGGAAGCATCTGTCCGGGTTTGCCTGGAACGGCATCAGCCCGTCTCCTGAGACCGGCCGCGCCAGGACCCGGGTCTTTGTTGCGTCGTGTCTACTGTTCGCATCATCTGTTTGGGTCTTTCTCTTCCACCGGCCTCTGGGTCCAGGAAGGAGGAGGGGGCTGCTTCTGTGCCCTGCATCCCGCGAGGGAGCCGGCCCGGGGGCGGCGGGAGCCCAGGAAACCCAGAATGCCCTGGTGGGCTTGGGTCCTCCGGGAAGCTCAATGGTCAGAGTACCGCGGTAGCAGCGAAGGCGGAGAGGGGGCTGCTAGAGCTGGACTCCTCCTCTTTGCCAGGACGAGGACGAGGCCCGGGCGGTGTGGGTTTGCGTGGGCAGACAAACAGCCCAGTCCTTCCCACCGAGCCCAAAGTTTCGTGAGATCCCAGGAATCGGTCTTGCTCAAAGTGGTGGGGGTAGCCGGACGTGGTAGAAAGAACCGGATTCCGGGGGATGAAGCATGGGTCCCTGTTATGGGCTGAATTATGTGCCCTCAAAATCCCTATGCTGAAGCCCTAGGCCCCAAAGTGACTGTGTATTTGGAGAAGGGGCCTTTAAGAAGGTCCTCACGGTTAAATGGGGCCGTGAGGGTGAAGCCTGATCCCGGAGGACGGGTCTCCTGGCTCTCTCTCTCCGCACACGCAGAGGAAAGGCCGCCTGAGGACACGGCGAGCGAGCCAGGAAGCCGGCTTTCAGCAGAAGTCAGGTCTGCCAGCGCCCGGATCTTGGACTTCCAGCCTCGAGAACTGCAGGAAAACAAACTTCCGTCATGTAAGCCGCCCAGACGGGGGCGTTTTGTTCCGGCGGCGGCCCCCGTAGACTAAGATCGAGCCCATTCCTGCTCGGTCCCGGCCCCCTCTGCGGCCCGCGGGCAGAGTCATTCCCCTCCGGGTCCGCAGCTTCAGACAGGGGAACCTTCAAGGTCCTTCCCGGGTCTGAGAGTTTCTGAGCTCGGAAGCTGCTCTTCGGGAAGGCTCTGATTTATGTCACAGACGCGCAGGAGAAAACAGTTGTGCGGGAATCAATTTTCTCTTGTAAATAGGATCCTCCTTAAGGCCCCCCAGGGAGGAAGGAAGACGCGAACCCGTCTAGAAGGCCTACTCTGAGGTAGCAGTCACTCCACGCCGACGGCGTTCCGTTCAGCTGCTTACTTACCTCGCAAATGTCTTATACGCCTAATTCTTTTTAAGAAAAGGATGTTTTGTTTCGCAAAGAAAGGAGCGGCACGCTCCAGAGGAAAACAGGGAAATACCAAAAAAAAAAAAAAAAAGTAAAAGGAAAAATCGACTCTTCATCCAACAGGTATTTATTGAACACCCACTATGTGCCAATCACTGTACAAAAGAGAGTGGGTTTCGACTCAGCTTTTAAATATAAATATAAATATAAATATATAATTGTAAGTGTAGATGCGATAACACTTAAATTCTGCAGTTTTATTTAAAGGTCTGTTCTATTCATTTTGATGTTGTGATGTAGCTGGTTCTTAATAAGCCTACCACTCCCAAGACTGCTTACTTTTTCCTGATTTTAAAGTAACACGCATGTTTACGGCAGGAAAAGTGGACATTACAGGTACATAGAAAGAAAGACGGATTACTTGCCGTCCACCACCCAGACTTTGTTCCACGTATGCATCCAGACCCTCAGCATCCGTGCCTGGAGCCTGCTCCTCCCCTCCTCCCTGGGCGCACCCCCACCTCCTACCCATTCCCCCCACCAGGGAACGTGGAAAGCTACCTGAGGCCAGTAACTTTGTCCATTGAACTCACAGCCTTGTAATTAGCACCCAGAACAGCGCCTGGCGCACAGTTGACGCTCCGTAGATGGAGAAGGTATATGATGCGAAGGTCAAGTAAAGACCGGAAGGGAAGGAGTGGATGACATGATGACAGTGTGACCGAATGAGTGAGCAATGTAAAGAATGGAAACGTCACGTAGAGAATGAGTGACAATGAGGTCACTCGAAGGATGCGGCTGTACAATCTGTTTTCAACAAACCATCAAAGTATAGCTTTATACTATACTTTATAAAATATACTATAAAAGTATATTTTATAACACTAGCCGAAAGTATTTGCTAGTGTTATAAAATATTCTGCCACAATGTATTGGATGATGATTTCACAGTATTCCATCCTAGGGAGATATCATAAATAATTTCTCCAGGCTCATCCTGTGACCGTCTCAAATAACGCCTTCAGGGGGCGCCTGGGGGGCTCCGTTGGGAGAGCGTCCAGCTTCTGCTCAGGTCATGATCTCATGGTTCGTGGGTTCGAGTCCCGTGTCGGGCTCTGTGCTGACAGCTCAGAGCCTGGAGCCTGCTTCGGATTCTGGGTCTCCTCCACTCTCTGCCCCTCCCCCACTCATGCTCTGTCTCTCTCTCTCTCTCTCTCTTTCTCTCTTTTTCTCTCAAAAATAAACAAAACATTAAAAAAATTTACAATAACATCTTCAGGAAGATCCTGGTAGCTGTTCCTTGCATGACTTCATGATAATTTTCTTGGGATACATTTCCAAAAGTGAAATTGAGGGGTCAAAAAGCAGGCTCACACAACGGACTATCATTCAGTCATAAAAAGGAATGAGGTACTGATACGGGCGGGAACACGGAGGGGTCTAGAAGACATGAAGCTAAGTGAAAGAGGCCAGACACAAAAGGTCGCATATTGCAAGATTCCCATTTATATGAAAATCCAGAACAGGTAAATTCACAGAGCCAGAGAGGAGGTTGGACGACGTCAAGGTTAGGGGGTCAGGGGGGTGGAGAGTGGTTGCTTAGCGGGCGTGGAGTTCTCTTTTGGGGGTGGTGCAAGTGCTTTGGAGCTGGATAGATGTTACGGTCGCACGACATTGTGAATGTGCTAAATGCCACAGAATTGCCCACTTTAAAATGCTTAATTTTACATTACGTGAATTTTGCTTGAATGAAAAACAATAACACGGGTACAATCTCGAGGCCAAGTTATAGCACCGATTTGTGAACCCACTGACAATGCCTTTGAGGGACTGTTTCCTCGAAAATTCAGCAGTGATTTTCTATAAACCTGGCCAGGTTCACAGGTGAAGTGTATTGATCGATACCATTTTTTTTCCTCCCAGAACCAGTGCGTATTTGTATCTCGTTTGCATGTTCGTGTTTGCCAATTTTACGGGAGCGTTGGTCTTCCTGATTTGCAAGAAGGCGGCTCCACTGATGATACCAGCTCTTGTCATGCGTGTCCTGGACTCCACACCTGTTTATGGCTTTGCCTTTTTAACGTCATTCTAACCTTTTAATTGCTACTAACCTTCTAACCAGTGCCTAGTACACCATCCTGTGGTTACACGCCTCCCTGGTGATTGCCTACCAGACATCCCGTTCTGACGCCTATCTTCCCCGTCCTGATGGAGTCCGAGTTCACCATCCTTGTCTGGAGCCAGCCCGTCTCTAAGCTCAGAAGCGATGAGAAATAAAGGAAAGCTTGCTGGTGGGCAGGGCCTCTGGGACGGGTTGTTTGAGTCTTACAAGGAAGCATTCCTGAGACAATGTTCCTGTTCTAAGTCTGGAGGCGGCTGGATCTGGGAGCAACGCCAGGAGCCCCGCAGCCATCTTGTGTCCATGAGGAGAGTCATCCCAGGGACAAAGGCAGCATGCAGGGAAGGATGCTTCGGAGCAGATCCAGACACCCCGAGGCTGCTCATCGCTGCGCCCTCCCTCTGGGCTTCCCATGAGGTGAGATAACGCTGAGCCTTTCAGGTATCCAGGAGGGCCTACTCCCTGTGGCAGACGGTATCCTAAACCACCAAACTCCATCCGGGGACAGCCCTTTCCTTCTTTGTTTTTCAAATGTATAAACCAACTGCTTCGACAAATGCTTTTGTAAATAAAACTTTTTTCTGTAATTTGATGCAGAGCCTCAGACAGAGTCCCAGAAGTGGAAGGACAGAACAAGAAGGTATCAGATTTTAAAGCTTCTTGGTTCATATTTTTATTTGCCTTCCCCATTGAGGACTCCCCAGGCTTAATCAGTCTCTCAACCGGAGAACGGGTGGGGGTGGGGGGCTGAGGGCTCGAGTCAAGGTCTTCTGCTATCGCATCCAAAGCTAGATATGAAAAGGGAGCTGGCCTTTAGTCTTGATTAAGTTCCTTCAAATCTGAAATCATGGGTAATGAATTCAGTTTGCCTGAATAAAGCATCCCCTGGAGAGCCAAACCTGGCCGTCACGCGTCTCGGTGCCGTACCCTTCATTATGCGGAATTCTAGAATGTCCGGATTGGAAAGGACTTTAATGGTCTGAACAGAGTGGGGTGGGCAAGAAGCCCCATTGGTAACCTGAGGAAATATATGGTCGGTCTTCTGGGAAAATCTGTCCCCACTCACAGTAGCGTCCTGGGGCTGCTGTGACAAAGGACCACACGCTGGGTGCATTCGAACGACAGAAATGTATTGTCTTGCAGTTCCGGAGGCCGGGAGTCTGAAATCAAGGCCCTGGGGGAGAATCTGTTCCTGTGGTCTCTGCTGGCTTCTGGTGGCCCCGTGTTCCTCGGCTCACAGACGGTCTCCCTCGGTCTTCACATCATGTCCCCACGAAATGTGTCCATCTCCACGTCCAAATTTCCCCTTTGGTAAGGACACGGTCGTGTCGGATGGCCTCATCCAACTTGGTCTTCTGCAAAGACCCTACTTCCAAACACAATCCCGTTCGCGGGCCCCGGGGGTTAGGACTTCAACGCCTTTGGGGGAACACGATCCGCAACCCCATCCAAACACACAAGACTGTGCGTAGAGTCAGATCAGGGGGCGTGAACGCAGTGAGTTTTACCTAGGGAATCTGAAAGGAGCCTCTGCTCTCTTCCGGCCTCTTGTCCTAGGGGTGGGAGGCGAGAAAGAAGTAGCGGGAACCCCAGGGGCCAGAGAGGGAGAGACACGTGTCCAGGTCCGCGCAGCGCACGTGCCAGGGCCGGAGCCCGCATCTTCTGGGTGTTCGCATAGCGTCTCACGGGGATCCTGGCGCCCAGAGGGTCCAGGCCTCTGGTGGCTGAAGAATCTGAGCCTCTGAGGCCACCAAGCTGAAACCAAACAGGCGGCCATGCTCTAAGGGAGGCAGAAGGAGCTGGCGGGGACCGGGGCACACCTCCTCCCTGGCAGACGGAGGGGGTGACAGCGTCGGAGTCAGAGGGCAGGGACGTGGCACATCCCAGGGTGGCCAGAGCTCGTGGAAATCAGCGGATAATAGAAAATGTGGGAGAGGAAGCTTGCGGACTCTTCCGGATGATGGCAGGTGGGTTCTGGCTTCAGTTCACCGTTGGCCCAGCTCCCTGGACATTTAAGAGGGCAGCCAGGAGGGGGCTGAGGAACCCTTCTCTCTGCTGCCTCTGCCAGCTGCCCATCCATAGGAAGCCAGCATGTCAGCCCTCCTGCCCACCGATGCCAGCCCAGAGGTGCCAAGGCACCGGGCGCAGCAAAGCCAGCTGGCAGCCTAACGGAGAGCCGACGGCTCGGCCGGCTGGCCCATCTGCTCCTTGTTGCCAGCTGCGTGCCTGTGGGAGGCGGGCCGGCAGCCCATCCAAGTGGCCAAGGTGCCAGCCGCTGGGTGCTCCGGGCCAGCTGGCAAGCTGGCAGGACTGGCCGGCACCCCCATCTGCCAGCCGGTGCCAGATGAACGTGCAGGGGACCTGGGGCTGGGGACCACGGGGGCCAGCCTGCAGGAGTTCCGAGGGTCCCGAGCCCTGGCTCTCCGCTTGCCTCTGTCCCACACCCCCCGACGAGCTCGCAAAGGCACGGGGAAGCGCGTGACTCCAGCACCTCCCAGGGTCCCAGGGTGTTAGAAGCACAGTGCACAGCTGCCTAGAGGCCTGGAGTCTGGGGGATACAGCCCGGGTCCGAGGCCCAGCTGGGACCCTGATTAGCCGCACGGCCTTGGGCAGGCCACTTACCTGCCCATACATGGTCTCGGTTTGCTCATCCATAAAACGGGAAAGCATCTGCCTCATCGGATTCAAGTCCGGATCAAACAAGGTGCACGTACGACCCTTAGAACGAGGCAAGCACTGGACACAAGACTATTACAATCGATTATATTATTAGAACCAGAAGTTTAGTGGGCTTTAGGCCAAGGGCGCTTCAGCTCTCAAGGTGGGGGCCCAAGGCCCCGATCGGGGGAAGAGTCATTTTTCCTTCCGGGTCTCAAACAATCTGATAAAAAGAAAGAAAGGCAGCGAGGGTGGGGGAGGGGACTTGGGAGGAGGTCAGAGGGTACGAACTCCAAGTTCCAGGGGGGACAGATCCCAGGGACGGAGATCGGGACACGACGCCTATACAGACACTGCGGAAGGTCACTCGGGAGCGCCGGCACGGGGCCGAAGGATGCTCGGGAGCGCCGGCACGGGGCCGAAGCCCAAGAGTTCTCATCCCAAGGAAAATATTTTTTCTCTTTTTAATTTCTTTTTGTTTCGATTGCGTCTCTGTGAGGTGACGGATGGTCACTGAGCTCCCTCCCGCCATCATTTCACAACATAGGTGGTTCCACCCTTTAGGCTGCGTGGTTTCAGCTCACACAGTGACGTATGTCAGTCACATCTCAGGAAAACTGGAAAAAAAACCATCAAAATTTTGATTTGAAAAGGCAACCTTTTTAGAGGACAGCTGTGGATGCAAATGAACACGACAGATGCGGGAAGAGGAAACCAAACACGGGCGGAGGACCCGAATAGACCTTCTTCCAGAGAAGGCATGCCAAGGGCCGAAAGGTCGACGAAAAGGCACTCCTCGCCGCGGATCACGAGGGGAAGAAAAGCAAGTCAAAGCCACAGCGCGATGTCCCCTCACACCCGCCCGAGTGGCCGGGATCCACGAGATGAGAAATAACAATGTTGGCGAGGATGTGGAGACAAGGGACCCCTCGGCCGCTGTTGGTGGGGATGGAAAACGGTGCAGCCTCCGTGGAAAAGTGTGGAGGTTCCTCAGAAAGCTAAAAATTGCACTGCCCAGGGGCGCCTGGGGGGCTCAGTCGGGTAAGCGGCCGACTTCAGCTCAGGTCATGATCTCATGGTCTGTGGGTTCGAGCCCCGCATCGGGTTCTGTGCTGACAGCTCAGAGCCTGGAGCCTGCTTCGGATTCTGTGTCTCCCTCTCTCTCTGCTCCTCCCCTGCTCACACTCTGTCTCTATGTCTCTCAAAAATAAATAAACGTTAAAAAAAATTTAAAAATCGCACTACCCTATATCCGCAATTCCACTTTCGGGTACTTATCCAAAGGAAACAGAATCGCTATCTCAAAAAGATACCTGCCCGGCGCCCTCCATGCTGATTGCAGCATTATTTACGATCGTCGAGACACGGAAACAACGTGAATGTCCCTCGGCAGATGAATCGGTAAAGAAAACGTGTTTGCGTACAATGGAATATTACTGTCCCCAAAAAGAAAGAAATTCTGCCATTTATGTCGACACGCGCGGACCTTGAGGTCGTCATGTAAGTGAAGGAAGTCGGAGCGAGAAAGACAAGTAGTGTCTGATCGCACTTACATGTGGGATCTTTAAAAAAAAAAAAAAGTTGAACTCCTAGCGAACAGATCTTCCAGAGGCGGGGGGTTAGAGGGTGAGTGAACTCGGTGGGAAGGTCGAAAGGTACAAACTTCCAGCTATAAAATAAGAAGTTCGAGGGTTGGCATGTCAGCATGGTGACTACAGTGAAGAAGACTATATTGTGTATCTGAAAATTGCTAAGAGAGAAGATCTTACAAGTTCTTAGAATGGGGCGCCTGGGGAGCTCACTGGGTTAAGTGTTGGCTCAGGTCATAATCTCACTGTTCATGAGTTCGAGCCCCACGTCGGGCTCTTCACTGTTCATGAGTTCGAGCCCCACGTCGGGCTCTGTGCTGACAGCCTGGAGCCTGCTTCGGATTCTGTGCCTCCCTCTCTCTCTGCCCCTCCCCTGCTTTCTCTCTCTCTCTCTCTCTCTCTCTCTCTCTCTCTCTCAGAAATAAATAAACAAAAAATTAAAAAAACAACTCTCATCACAAGAAAAACATTGTCACTGTGAGTGGTGATGACATTCATTTTGCAATATATTGATTACTGGGTTGGACCCTTAACCTGTATGTTTTATTAGGTCAATTATATCTCAATAAAATGATGTAATGAAAGAAAGATCCCAGTTGCCCAGAAAATCATCTGTGATGCAGGGTCAGGGACCCGGGTTTACCTTACGCCGTCCCTGGTTCCTTGACCGTGAAAGGCTCAAGTGAAACAGAGGAAGTGATAATGAGGTCAGGAGGGACCTCCCTGTCTTTCTCCAACCCGCCCAGATGCCTCAAATGCTCGGTGGGCACATCTCAGGGCCCTCCGGACGCCCTGCCTCCTGTGTGGGCGTGCGTGTTGGTAGACACATACGTGTGTATACGCACGTGTTTCTGTCTGAGTGTTGGCATGTACCCTTGTGCGACCACCGGGAGTATCTCAAGGGAAGGTTCCATACCTTCTTTGGCAACACCTGACTATTCACAGCTCACCTCTCTGGAAGCTCCAGAGACCGTGAGAGCTTCTGGCCTCCCTGAGCCCGTGGGCTGAGCACAACGCCTGGCTGGCGCTCCATAAACTCACGGGGAATGCGAGCGTGCGTGCGTGCATGGACGCATGAATGGAGCAGACGGGAACCTCTGTCCAGCCTGGTCCAGCTCTTTAATTGGACGCCGGGACTCTCGCAGTCGCCCAGCAGCCGATGAGAGCAAGGGTCTTGGAGTTCGACGTTCTTCCTCTTAGCCAGCGGCTCTGGACTCTCGCTGGGAGCCTCATGACCCTGATTGTGCACACAGCACTAACAAAAGCAGTTACTTAACCTTGTCTGCAGGCTGGACGCAACGGGAGAGAGGAATAAGGGAGCAAACGCCTGTAGGCAGAAGCAGGTGGAGGTGGCGGGGATGCCTTAGCGGGCTGGCCAGGAAAAGAACCGTGGAGGAAAGACTCAAAAATGTCACCGCAGGAGCCATCCAGGGCCGCCTTGTGAAGGGGCAGGTGCCCCCACCCGGGCAGAGCCTTTCGCCTCTCCCTGGAAAATAAGCGATACTTGTAATGAGAAGATTTGAGATTTAGTTCAAGGGCCCCTGTCCAAACGATCAAGGAACAGAGGGCGTTTTGCAGAGATTTTTATCCAAAACGTAATTTGCAAAAACGGTAATTAAAGAGAGGTGATCCTCCATCGACCGGAAAGCTTGGCTCGCTCAGCTGACTCGGTCAGGGAGGGTCGCGAGCTGCCGGGATCCACCGCTCTCTGTGTGGACAGAGCTGACAATTAGAGAGTTTAAGCAAAGCGGGGGGCGAAGGGAAGGTGTGGGGGCGGTCAGTCAAGATGCCTTTTCATCCTGGACGTGGGGGCTAACCCTCTTCCCGCGCACGCGCACAGGGGCGGGCAGTGCCCGGAACTATTTCACGCGCATCGCTCAGCACCTGCTTCGCGGGGCAACTCCTCTGCGGAAGAGGAAACACACACACACACAGACACACACATCCCGACACACACCCACGGGCGTGCGCCTGTAAGGACACACTCTCTGGCACATCCGGACGTACGCACAGGCACGTACACACACGGAGGCGTTCACACACGTTCACGCCCAGGGACACGCCTGCACACACGAATCCACAGACCCACGCGGGCACACGCATGTCGGCACGTATGCATCACACATGGTGCACACACCCAAAGCTGCACACGCGTTGCCAGTGTTTTGACTCCACAAACCGTTGTGTCTGAAAGGTTTTTTTCACTGTCTTGGCCGATCGTGCCCCAAACAGTGCTGACGTCTCGGTGACCCCGGTGGCTGGTACACTCCAGATCTCACGCCTGGGATTTGACACGGCATTTGCCAGCCTCTCCGCCTCTCCCTTTCCCCTCCTTCCTTCCTTGTATCTTTCTCTCTCTACCTTTTGTGGTCTTTCTTTTTATTTTTTTCCTTCTCTTACGAGCAGTCTGTGGCTATATTCTCATTGTAAAACACCAACACGATACTGACAAAACAAACCTTCCCCTTAATATTCCCTGACTTGTAACCACTCCGTTTCTCAGCAATAATGGCTGTGAGCAACGGCAGGTGAGGCTCGCATCCCCCAGTTCGACATGCAGTTGGAGAGGAGAGCGGATACGGAGAAGAGCCCAGTCGCCCGTCCACAGGGTAGAGGCTGAGCGCATTCTGGAATACTATGCAAAAGCCAAAAAGAAGGGAATTGGTTTTTGGGATCATATTAGCCGGGGTCTCCTGAGCCCTTAACCGGGGTTGGGGCACGCTCCCTGAATCCCATCTGTTCCTCTTCTCAGCATTAGCGACACTCGCCCTTTACAGACACGGCCACTGGGGAAAAGGGACCTCCGAATGTTTGTCCGGCCAGCATGTCGCAGATCTGAGATTCAGACCAGGTGATCTATCTTTAAAGCCTGCAGTCTTTTTTTCCCCCCCAGTTTATTTATTTTGAGAGAGACAGAGAGAGAGAGAATACGATCAGGGGAAGAGCAGAGAGAAGGAGAGAGAGAATCCAAAGCGGGCTCCATGCTCTCGGCCCAGAGCCCGACACGGGGCTTGAACCCACGAACTGCGAGATCATGACCTGAGGCGAAATCAAGAGTCAGCTGCTTACCTGACTGAGCCACCCAGGCGTCCCTAAAGCCTGCATTCTTAAGCCCCAATACCAAGATACCCAGGAGCCAACAAATAATACCTATCTACGTATCTATGTATCTATGTACCTATGTATCTATGTACCTATGTATCTACGTATCTATGTATGTATGTATCTATCTATCATCTCTTTGCAGAAGAGTGTATAGAAAATGATCCCCTTTATACAAAAGATGAAAACACATGTGTAGGTGCATAAATGACCCCATGGCCTTCTGTCGCTCTCGCGATATCCCCTTTATACGTTTGACAACAAAACGCTGGGACGCAGAGGTGGAGTGACCGTCCCAGCTGGGTTCGGGTCCCCCTCTGCCCAGCTGCACCCCTCGGGCTGTTTACACAACACTTTCCTTCTGCTGAAAACACAGTGGACAGAGTAGCTGGGGGAGGAGATTGTCTTTCAAGGATTTGCCCAAAGAGCATCTTCGGGGGAGAATCCTTGTGCCCCCAAATGGCCCCTTTTCGCTGTCCCATGCTTCTACCAGGTCGTGGGTAGCTACACGAGGTCAGAGAAGAGAGAATTCCGGGCCACATGAGGTGGGCGACCTCCAGGGAGGCAGGACCCTGCCAGCGGCCAGCCGTTGGGCAGCGCCTCAAATGCCCCTTTACCGAGCTTCACGGTCACCCGGTCTCTGAGCGTGGCGCGGTGGAAACCCTTCAGAGGCCTGAGCCAGTCCCAAAGGCACCGTGGGGCGGAGGCCAGTGCCCGAGCTGGAACCTGGGAGACCTTGCTGTCAGGCCTATCTCCTGCTCCTTCCTTGCCGTTGGCTCTTCCCTGTTCTGTCCTCAGGCTCCACTTCTGCTCACGGAGAGCAGGTGGGCTGGGAGAGATGGCAGAGAACACAAGATTTAGGATCCAAGACCCAGAGCCATGGCTTATAGAATCTGTGGCTGGATGCACCCCATGCCCCCAAGCCTCACTTTCCTCACCCATGAAATATAAATGCCACTAACTGGGCAGCCGCCGTCTCTGGGGTCACGATGCATTCCAAGTGAAGGAAACTGCAAGTGCAAAGGCCCTGTGGCACTACGCTTGGCGCTCACGGTCACCATCTCAGAGACGAAGGCACCACCCATCACGGGCCACCTCACATCCATCACTCCATCTTAACCGATGAAGAAGTCAAGGACCAGAGTGGTCCCATGACTGGCTTGAGGTGGCAGAGCTGTATGATGGCAAAACAAGGGAGAGAATAAGCCAGAATTAGAGTGAGGTGGCTTTGGACACGACATTTGAGGGAGCGCCAAAGGAAAAAACACAAAAACGCAAAAGCAAAAACAGTACTTGAGATTAAAGAAACGCTTCCATGAAAGGTTTTTTTTTTTTTTTGAATGAAAGTAGAGGCAAACCAATCTCTGATGAACAAAATAACAAAAATTTTAAACAAAGACACCGTCAGTATTACCGATTTTCTCTTTTGTCTCAGGCTCCAGCGTGATTCTGCATGGCGTTTACAAAATCTCGGACTTTGTTCGCTGTGGATGTTTTTGCGTTACTTTAGAATTTTTAAGACACCGCTTTGGAAGCTTCATCTTGATTACTCAGTTTTTTGCTGCCCCCTAAATTCTGTGCGGCAGGCAAGCTCCTCACTCGTCTTGTTCCAGCCTCCGCCCTACAGGACCCGCTCTGCCAACTCGGACTCCGTTCTTTCTTTAGGTCTAGTCATTCATTCACGCGCTCGTTCATTTATTTGTTCTTTCGGTCACTCTGCAAATACTTTAGGTGACCATGCTTCCGGGAGCCGGGAAGATAGCAGCGCATAAGATAACCGTGGTTCCGACTTCCTGGCACAGACCGTCTGATTGGAGGGCCAGATTTGAGTCAAATCATCACATAAACAAACGTGTAAGTAGAAATATAGCCTTTCCGGCCAAAGGAACTAATGCGAATGTTGACCAAGAGTGACGACCAGGGCAGGCTTCCCTGAAGAGGTGGTGTTTGAATGAGACGGAGTTAGCAGGCGGCAGTGGGTTGAAGGTGGGTGGCTACAAGTGTTCTAGACAGAAGAAATAGTAGGTGCGAAGGCCCTGTGGCAAGATCAAGAGGGTTGAGGGGCTCTAGGAACACAAGAGGCCAGTGCAGCAATGTGCTGAGAGGCAGGGGGAGCATGAGGCACAAATGAGAACGGAGTAAGAGGCAGGGCGGGGAAGGATCTGATCTCCAGCCCAAGGACGATAGGGAGCCACTGAGGGTTTCGAGCTGGAGAGTGACGTGAGCGGATTTGTTCTCTGCAGCAATCTTCCTGCTTGTCGAATGGTATTGTACATAGAACCCAGACTCCCTGGGCGTCTAGGCTGACGTCCCCCTCTCGTGCTGTGTGACCTTGGGCAAATCACACAGTCCATGCTTTCTCTGTGCTTCAGGTCCTCATCTGTAAAATGAGATTCCGGCCTCTTCAAGTTGTTAAGAAGATTAAATGAGATAGTAACTGTTGGTTTCTCCAGGAAGCCTGACACATAGTAAGCGCTCTATAAACATTGGCCATAATTCTTATCACTGAGGTTGGACTTTAAGGGGCCAAACAGACGATAGTAAGAAAGCAACCCTTGCCCTCAGCCCCGGCTCCTTGGCCTGAAGCTCGCTGCTCCCCTCCTTAGAAAGTGGTTTTTCTCTCTGCCGCGTGCTCTCCGGAGGAGGGGCACCGTGGAGGCTGCGGTAACGCTGTGAAGGTCTTAAAAGAAATTATAGCCTGCATAAAAATATTCACTCCAGTGGAGGGCCTTAAACCATTCCCCTGGGTACTGAACAGTGACAGAGAGTGTATTACTGTGCGCTTAAGGCAGCGGCGGCCACCCAAGGTCAGAGAGAACGGGGAGGCGAGCACTTAAGCATGGAAGTTCCCCTAAATAGCATCCTGCCTTGAGCAACCCTCTCTCCGACCTGCCAAGCGCTGGCCCCGGATCCCTGTTGCCTCCGCACCCACAGCGCCAAGGACAAGTCACTGGAATTCCTGAGACAGACGAGCGAGGGGGCCAGGAGAGAGAGGACAGCCCGGGGCTGGACGCAGCAGCGCGTCCAGATCTTCCCCTTGCTGCGATCCGGGAGGGGGTGCGCTTAAAAATCTCTGGCCTCAGTATTAGCATCTGTTAAACGGGAGGCTGTTTGCCCGCTCGGTTCTAATGTCCATGGGGACCCGCCAAGGAGCTCCGGCCCAGACGGCCACACGGAAGGTGCTCGGAAATGACCATCTGTGCTTCTTACAGCTTCCCTTCTTCCCAGGATACTTTTTCCCTCTCTCCTAACTCTCGGCGACGTCACTTCTCGTTGAGTTAAGCAACGTTCCCAAACCTCAGTTTGCTCATCTGCAAAGTGGGTACAAGATCAGTAAGGATTTATGGGTTGCCTGGGAGGATTAGTGGGACCTTTTGAGCTGCTGCACCCCAAAGCAGGAAGATCGGGCCTCACCTGTCTTGATATTTTTCGTCTTCTTGCAACGGCTCAGGGAAGATGGCAGACTCCGTCACTGCCCCCTGGTCTCAGCAGTGCGAAATCATAGGTAGCCTTAATCCTGGACCTTAGTGGGCCCACGAAGCCTCTGCAATTGAACACTCAGACTCATCATACCCTTCAAGAGGGTCCCGACACACCAAAAGACTGAGGAGTGTGGGGGCACCTGGGTGGCTCAGTGGGCTAAGCGTCCGACTTCCGCTCAGGTCATGATCTCATGGTTCGTGAGTTCAAGTCCCGCATCGGGCTCTGGGCTGATGTCTCAGGGCCTGGAGCCTGCTTCGGATTCTGTGTGTGTCTCCCTCTCTCTCTGTCCCTCCCCACCTTGTGTTCTCTCTCTCTCAAAAATAAATAAAACATAAAAAAAATTAAAGACTAAGGAGCGTGGTGTCACGGGTGTAGGTACTCTGGGCCCGGATTCTGGACATGGGCTAACACCGACTCAGGGAGATTGGTTTCTTCAGCAAAGCATGCTTGCCTCGGCTTTCTCATCTGTAAAGGGGGGGAATAATGGTAGGCACGTCATAGGATTATCGCAAGGGTTAGTGAAATTACACTTCTGAAGTGCTTAGCACATAGTAGGAACACAGTACTTAGGAAGTCTTTTCTCTTATTCCTTGTAGAGAGCGCATTGTGGTCTTTATCACTATCCAAAGTACTCAGCAGGAGCCAGCTGGTGAAATACGCATCACACTTCTACTTGCTCTCAAACCAGGATAAAAATGGGGGGTGAGTGGGGGGGATCCCTTTTCATAAGAGAGACTGCAGAAGCCAAGAAAAGTTATGTTTACTGTTTCATAGAAAGCCTCATCACTACCAAGGAATATATTTGGCAGATGCAGGGACAAAAAGAGGGGTTGTGTGGTTAAATAGTTTTGGCAAGCCTTACAGTACTGATCAAATTAAATGGGCGTCTTTCCTGCAGGGTGAGTCGGGGCCCTTCACATGTGACCTGCACTTTGAAGCAGCAAACTGAACTCCAATTATTCAGTGCTTCCTCAGCTTCGTAGCCAGAGGATGCTTTGCCGGGCTTAAGCCTCTCTCTGGGACACATCTTTCGGCAGGACGTCAGGGGGATAAAAACTGTAGTAGCCAATCTCTAGGGGGCTTTGCCAGCACAGACGTTGATGTCTCAATTTTATTATTTTTTTTCTTTAAATAACTCCTCTCTGTAATTCTCTCTCTTCTCGCCCGTTCTTGGCTTGATGCATTTCGTAATCGGGGTTCTACCGACGTGGCCCCCCTACTGTAAAATCACCGCGTGTTTGTGATTTACGGAATGGTGGCGTCTCGAGAAGCAGCCCCAACCCGCGTCCGGATCAGGCACCTTGCCCTGCACCCGGGGGGAGGGGGGCAGGCCAGGATGGACGCTTGGCCTTGCCCCGGGAGCCGGCAGACAAGGAAGGCTCCCAGCTCGCCGGCCGCCTGCTGCCACGCAGTGATTAGTTGGAATCCGAGACAGCAATACAAGAAGTGTCGTTGGTGGGCGTGATGGAGAGCCTGCTGAGTGGGCCGCAGATAAGCGCTGTGATTTCAGAGGACGCTTCATCATTTCGCCGTAAGAACATGTTAACGGGTGATTGTTTGAATGTCTCCAGCTAATAGGATATTATTCATAACACTCTGGCTAGTTGGAATGGAAGATGATAAGAAATTAAATCCTTAATGGCTTTCTTTAAAGGAGGACTTTTCCCTGGGGAACCCGGAACCCTGGGAATTTGCTCCCTGTGCCCTGGAAATATCTCCATGGAGGAAGCTGGCTTCACACGAACCCCCCAGGGAGACACGAGGGTAAACGGAAGAGGGAAAAAAAGCAGTCAGCCTTTGACTGGGCACCTACTATGTGCCACGTACCTAGATATCGTATGCTTCACCTTGGCGATGTGTCGGTCATGAGCAGGTACTAGGTAGCCTATTTTAGAACCATCTGAGGCTCGGAATAGTGAACCAGTCTTCCCCGAGGTCTCGTTTCGGGTGCTGGAGTACGGATGTGCGTTCCAATGCCAACTCCTTTCCATGAAATGCCATTTACAGACGTGGCAGGTGAGGGGGTGCCTGGATGAAGGAGAAGGAAGACCTTGCATGAACTCTTAAAGGGAGAAAAGAAGAAGAAGCCATAGTACCCAGAGGTAACTGCAGGCAGGTGCCGGGAGCTGGCGGTGGGAATGCAGGGGTTCTGTGGGTGGCTTCTGTGTTCACTTTGGGAATTGTCCGCTCCCAGTATCCATTTCCCATGATTCCTGTGCTTCTGGGGTCTTGGGAAGGTTTCCTGGGCTTTGTTCTCTCCGTCTTTTCCATCAATTACAGAAGCTGCTAACTCCCTGTATTAAATCCCTTCCTGTTTGAAATGCCTTGAGCAGTGACCGAGCCTTGACAAAATGCCCTGCCTTTCATCACGTGCGCATGCACACACACGCACTTGCACGCAGATGTTCAGCTCGCAGTGATGGATTCCCAAGCAAGGCATTTCAGGTCACACGCTCTTGAGGCGTGGGAGAATAAACCACATCATTACCATCATCATCGTTTGTTTTGCGATATGGAAACCAGTATCTAGAAGGCTGGAAATAGAGCGCCCACGCTGCCTTTTGTTAAACAATTTCTTTTCCCATGGAATTAAACCCCCTTTCTAGATGAACAGGGTGGAAATGGCGTAGAAAGATTTAACAGACCAAATTCACGTTGACTGGGAACTCACCACAGCAGCTGGATGTGAACACGTAAGAGGGAATGTGTCTTTGTTTGTCTTCCTTTTTGTCGGGCACCAACATCCAACACTTTCTCAGCCTTTCCGCTCTTTTTCCTCTGGGTCTCCTCGGCTCCCACGGTGGAAGCTGGCTTGGTTTTCCATTTGCAAAGTTCACAATTCACCCAGCCATGAGCTGTGCCTTTAACCACTGCTAAATTGTTTCCTGACAGCCCTCGCTACAATTTTCTCCCCTGACATTTGATTTACATATGATCTTTAAGCACTGCCATGGTGGTAATAGCGATTTGGTTAATATTCCGAGCGCTCCTCCATGCCCCACACCTTGCAAGGCCATTTCATTGCTGCAGCGTGGCAAAATGCATGTACCAGATAAATGTATCGCTAATGAAATAAACGGATTAGGGGGAAGAATCAATTGCCCTGCTGCCAGGACGAGGCACCAGGAGTTAATTTTGTCTGGATCTGCAAGGGTAGCTGTTAATAGAATAGGCTTTTTACCTAATTGGAGGGAAAGTAAATGAAGTACAGTAATATTCCATGATGTATTGAAAGAATTTACTTCATTTTCTCTTAGTCTTGCTTGATGAGTGTTTACAGCACAATAGAATTTATAGTCTCCCTCCTTTCCCTATTTTTCTTAGCTTTTCTTTCTCTAGTCCTCATTATTTTTCTTTTTTTGTATATCTCATTGTCTTTTTTCTCATCCTCCATCCCTCCTTTTTGTCCTTCTTTCCATCTATCTATTCATTCTTTTATCCATCCATCCATCCATCCATCCATCCATCCATCCATCCTTTTATCCATCCATCCATCCATCCATCCATCCGTCCGTCCGTCCATCCATCCACCCATTCCTCCATCCTTCCATCCATTTCTTCATCCAGCTAATAAACCAAGGCCTCAAACACAAATGTCTTTAGGATTCACTGACCTAAATGAGTAAATATTTGTTGAGCTTGTGGCAAAGGGAGCCATCATCATCCTCACTAACCCATCATCATGATCTTTGTCATTGTTGCTGTCATTATCATGTCATTTATTAAATCTGCGCATCCTTCTTCCAGTTTTTAACATTTATTGAAGTCTTACTATGCTAGTCAAGACCTGATTTATCTCCGTGAAGATGATAATAGAAAAAAAAAAGTGTAGCCAGAGAGTTCATTTACATCAATTTATACGTCTACCTGATGCTTAGACCTCTATTCCGGTCTTTTCTCTCTTCTCCTGATGGAGGCATTTCAGTTCTGTTGAAATAAATTCACTTTCTAAAGACTGGAACCAAAAGGTGTTAGGACAAGTTTGGTCAGACTGGTGGATAAGTAGGAGAGGGCTCTATAAGACCGAAGAGAAGGGTGTAAGCATATACAGGGGAGTCTCAGAGCGTGCTTTTCTAGCATGAGGCAATGCACAGGAGACCAGACACCAGTAAAGGGACAGAACATGGTTTATTGCATGGAGAGGTCCCGAGTGAAGACGGGGAAAAATCAACGTGGAGAATGAAATTGCAAACCCCAGAGCAGCACCAGGGACAGCTCCACGGCCTTCTACTTGGGCAACTGGAACCAGTCCAGGTGACATGACGGCGAGGATGCTAGCCCAGGACTGCAGAGCCCACGGTGACCCTCCACTCTTAGCATGTTAGGTCCCCTAGGAGCTCTTGTAGCCTGCGACTTACTGAAGGGTGACAGAGGCTTTCTTCTTAGACCAAACTTGAGTCAAGCTCCTCCGAGACCTTGGGTTCTGTCCTGGCTCTTTGATTCCAACTCTAGCAAAAATCCTGCTGAGTCAGTTCAGCAAAAATCCCCCACCCTTGGTCTGATCACCCTTCATATCTAATCAAATTCCTCCTCCCCTAGCCCTGATATCTTATCTCGGTGGCCTGCCTTAAACAAGAATCCTGTTAGGACAGTGTAGCAAAGAATTACCTTACGTTTTGTAATTTTCCATTTCCAGATTCCCCCTTCCCCTGTTCTGTTTCTTAGATATAAATTCTCACCTTTTTCTTACTGTATTCTTGCAGAGTTGAGGCTGATCTCTCTCCCTCCTTGCAAAACCCCTATTGTAGTAGCCACTCCCCCTCCCCTCACACCGAATAAAGTCTCCCTCACGATCTTCAGCCAGTGTCAGAATAACGTTTTTTTCTTTCACGGGAGACCTGAGGATTCTGCATTTGTGATAAACTCCCCAAGTGATTCCGACGCAGGTCTACTGCAGACCATTCTTCGAAAAACTCCACCTGAAAGTTTCCGGGGCGTGTTTAGAAGAGTCTTATTTTATTTCTTCAGCATTTCTGAACCACAGAGTGCCATGAGGGATGTGAGGTGCTCAGGGAAGAACGGGCACGAGGCTGAAGTCCTGGTAGGGACAGTAGTTACTCGATCATGAATTTCCTTGTCGTTGTCTACTAACGGTTTGGAGTTCTATTTTCAAGGATGTGACTTCATTGACTTGAAAGGCACCATCCATTGTCTGCCTCTTGAAACTCAAATCTCTGCATGAGTCCAGAACCTAGATTTTGATTTCTAGTCAAATGCTCTGTCTGGGGCCAGTCATTTCCTAGGAGCCTACTCTGTGTCAGTTACCATGCTGGCCGCTGGGAACGCAGAAATGAATCAACCCAAATTCTTTCCTCCGGGAGCTCATCGTCAACAGTATCATCACCCCTGCATTCCACATCTGTTGGGCTAGGACCCTAGGAAGCATTAATCATCTCATTCAACTGTCCCCTCTTTTTCCCCCTCTCTTACTGCAGACTTCTGCTTGTGTAAACTTTGCTGAGAATTTGAGCAGAAATAGTAAATAATGAAACTCCAGAGGGTTGCACTAATTTCCCAGACATTTAATCAGGACGGAGCTGCCCTGTTCATTACAGCTGTCAAAAATATGCAAAATCGTCCATCTGGTCCGCTCAGGTAGGAGGCTCTGAGCTGGAGTCACCAGTTGCTTGGCTAATTACCACGCCCCATTTTCCCTCATTCTGAGGCCTCGCCATTAACCACGAGCTACCAGCTCAAGTATAAAGGCAAACAATAAATATTTGAAATGGCGTTGCCCGCTCTGGGGTCCTGAGCAGTGGGTTGTTGGGTCGCTGCAGATGAGGGGTACAGGCGGGGTTTTGTGAAAGAGCAGCCTCCCTCATCTTCTCCCACGCCCCCAAAACTCTCCCCAGCCCCCCAGCCTCCTCCCTTCCGAGGCCCCTCCCTGCCCTTCAAAAATTTAGACCTATTAAAAACCATTGGGGGGAAAAATGATCTATACAAAAGCTTTGCATAAAAAAGTGATCAATGCAAATTCCTCTGAGGAAATTGCTTCAGCAGATGGAAACGGCCCATTTGCAACAAATGCCGCTGGCTGTGCAGATGGTAATTATGGGATGTATGTAAACACGCGAGCTGCGGCGAGCCGAGCAAACTGCACCGCTGAACTCG